>QPMI01000265.1:7500-88737 GCA_004431415.1 Cyanophora paradoxa | reverse complement strand
CGCGGCAGGCGCGCGCGGGAGGCGCTGCCGCCCGGCCACACCCTCCACGAGGAGGCCCTGCGGGGCGGCGTGGCGGCGCTCTGCACGTCCGCCGCCCCGCCCCCGCGCCGGGCGGCCCCGCCCGACGCCCCCGCAGGTACCTCGCCCCCGGCGTGGCAGCCCCGAGGGAGCCCCCGGCGACCGCCTCCTTGGGGCCCTCCCCGCCCCGGTGCGCCCTCCCGCGCGCGGGCGGGGCGCTGCGGGAGGCCGGTGAGGGGGCGGGGCGGCAGGAGCGGGGCGGGGACAGGGGGACTTCGTGTTCGAGGGGGGCCTGCGGGGCGGGGCCGGCGTGCGCGGTGGACCAGTTCGGGATGCTGGGGCGGGTGCTGCTGCCGGCCCTGCGCGGCGCCGAGGCGCCCTACGCCGCCGCCCTCCTCACCGAGCTCCTCCGGAGCTACCACGCCGCCGGCGTCGAGCCGCAGGCCCGCCCCGCCCCGCCCCGCCCCTCGCCCCGGGCCCGGCCCGACGGGGCGCAGCACGCGGTGGGCGAGGCGCTGCTGGAGGCCCTGGCGCTGGGCGGGCGCTGGGGGCAGCTGGCGAGCGCGCAGGCGGCGCGCCTCGTGCCGGACTGCCCCGTGCTCGCCCTGCGGGCGCTCGCGCTCGCGGGGCCGGCGCCCTCGGGCGAGCGCGCCGCGCTGGCGCACGGGGCCCTTGCGGCGCTGCACCGCTGCGGCCTCCACGCCCTCGTCGCCGACCTCCTCGCCGCCGCCGGCCCCGCCCGCCTCCCCGCCGCCCTCCGCTACGCCCGCGCCGCCCGCGCGCCCCTGCCCCCGCACACCGCCGCCCTCGCCGCCGACGCCGCCGCCGCCTCCCCGTGCGCCCCGCCCCCCGCTAGACGCGGCGGGGCCGGGGGCCCGACGCGCCGGGGCCGCAGGGACGTGGCGTGGCTGCTGGAGCGGGCCGGCGAGGCGCCGGGCCCGCCCCCGCGAGTGGCGGCCCCGACGAGCTCCCCTCCGCCGCCTCGGGCGGGAGCGGCGGGGGCGGCGGCCCCGGCGCCGGGGCTGGCACGGCGAGCCCCGGGCCAGGCACCGGCGGGTGGTCCCCCTTCGAGTTCCGCTCGAGCCCAAAGACCGCGCGGGCCTCGTGAGCTCTCATACCGTCCCCGCCACCCGCTTGGGACACTCTCTGTACATGTGCGCGGCAGCGAGCTGACGCTTGCGCGATCACGCGAGCGAGGGGCCAGGGGGCGGATGCGTGCAGTGCATTTGACAATCTTGAATCATTGAATCGGAATAGCATTGTGGCAACGGGGTGGGCCGGGGGCGCGGCTGCTGCTGGGCTATCGCCTGCCGGCCATGCTGGTGGCGTACTGTTTCTCGAGGTCCGCAAAGAGCTTCTTCTGCCCCTCGAGGGTCAGCGACGAGTTCGCGGGCGCCCCCACCGGCGCCGCCGGCTGGTTCCCCGCCTTCTTCGCCCCCATCAGGGCCAGGAACTTGTCCCTGAGGGTCCCCGGGCCCCAATTAGCCGGCGCCGGCCCCCGGACGCCCCGCGGCGCGCACTTGCGGCTGTCCCCCCCCTCGAGCTCCACGCCCGCCCACGTTGCCGTGTTCTTACCGCCCTTGCCCGCCCAGAGCATCTGCGGCCTCTCTTAGTGCCGCTGACGCGGCGCGGCACGGCGCCCCCGCACCTTGCGCTTGTCCTCCAAGGAGAGGTTCGCCGTGTTCGCTGCCGGCGCCGCCGCTGGCGCCGGGGCCGCGGGGGCCGGCGCAACCGGCTTCGCGGACTCGCTAGCGCTAGCCTTAGGCGCCTCTGCTGAGCCGCCCGTCTCGTCCCACCGCTTCTTCCTCTTCTTGTTGCTCTCGTCGGCGGCGGGCTCTTCCTTGCTCTTCTTCTTGGCCTGCGCGGCGGGCTTCGGTCGGTACGCAATCGCTTGAGCTCACGAGTTCGATGTGCGGGATCAGCGCGTGATGCCAGGGCAGCATCCAGCGGCCCGTAGCTAAGCTCCTTCGGGGTGCACCTCGCCGTCTTCGTCGCTAGCGTCCTTCTTCTTGTCTTTCTTCTTCTCCTTCTTCGCTGGCTCCTCCGCCTCCTGCTCCGCCTCAGCGGCAGCTGCCGCCTCGCGCGCGGCACGCTTCTCCGCCTTCCTCGCCGCCCGCTCGCGTTCACGATCGTCTGGCTCAGGGCTGCGCTCTTCTTCCTCCTCCTGCTCGCTTCGTTTCTTCTCCTTCTTCTTTTTCTTCTTTTCGCTGTCCCGCGGGCTCTCGGCGGCTTCGCCTTCCTCGGCTTCCGCCTCAGCGCGCTCGCGCTCGCGCCGCTTCGCCTCCTTGCGGGCCCTGCGCTCCTCCTCATCCTCATCGCGCTGCGCACGGGCGCGAGTGAGTTCGCAGCGCGCGGAAAGTCGGCAGTGCGGCGCGCCTCCTTCTTCTTCGATCGCCGGTCCTCGTCGGCCATGTTAGCGCGCTCCGGTCGCGCTGCGGCTGCTCTACGATACGCCAAGCAAGCTGCCAACGAAGCGGGCTCGCTCGCGGTATCCCCCCCAGCGCACCTTGTTCCACCTTCAACACCTTGATCAGGCTCCCAGCGGCCCCTCGGCACTTGGAAGTTGCCTACAAGGCACCATGGCGACCGTCGGCGGGCCGCAGCAGGGGCAGGGTCAGACCCGACTCGATCGCCTGTGCATCCTGCTTGAGAGTGCGTGCCTGCTGCGCGAGGATCGCGGACGTTGTGCGAGAATGACGTCGCGCAGGCGGATCTACGCCGGAGGCGCGCCGCAGCGCCGCTGAGCAGATTGGCGAGCTGCAGAAGCAGCGGCCGGACGACCTGCGGGGCTTGCTGCGCCGTGTACGCCTCCACGCGCTCATTCCGGAGAGCGGCTCACGCGCTGGGCCGCCCTGCAGGTCGAGCCCTTCCTCTTTAAAAAGAGCTGGGACGCGCGCGTCGCGGCCGGCCAGGCCATCGAGGCCATCGTCCGCGCGGCGCCGCCCCCTCCGCCACCAGTGAAGCGTGCGTGCCGCCCGCCGATCCGCCGCGATTGACCCCCACCGCCGGCGATGGCGGGGGGCGGCAGAGGAAGGCAGCGGGAGAAGCGAGGCGGGCGCAGCGGGGGACGGAGTCCTGCGCTTCGCGGGCTTTGACCTGAACCACGTCTTCGAGCATGGGCAGGCGCTGCTCGCTTCCGGAGGCCAGGCGCGCCCGCCCGCCGCGGGGCCGGCGCGCCGCGCTGAGGCGGCGGCAGGAGTACGACGAGGTGGGGGACGTGAGCGAGGCGGGGCGGCGGGAGCGGGCGGCGGCCCTGCGGCGGGCCCTCCTCGGCCGCATCGGGCTCGTCGAGGCGGACAAGGCCCCCGCCGGCGCCGCGGCGGCCCTCGGCGGTGCGGGGGCGGGGCGGGGCGGGCGGGGCGGGGGCGACGGGGCGCGCAGAGGTGTTCGACGACCTGGTGGACGACGAGGACATGGCCCTCGCCCCGGGCCCCGCCCCGTGCGCCCCGCCCCGGCCCGCCCGCCCCCGGCCCCCGCCGCGGGGCCCGAGGCGGCCCGCAGGGCGGCGGCGGCCCCGTCGGCGGCGGAGCTGGAGGGATGAGCGCGCGGGAGCGGAACCGGGCGAAGCGGAAGGCGCGGCAGGCGGGGAAGGAGCAGGGGAAGGGGTGCCGCAGCGCGTCGCGCAGCTCGCCGGCGGGGGCGGGGGCGCGGCGATGCGGCGCGTCTCGTCGGCGCCGGAGGTCTCCTCCGCGGGGGGCCCGCCGGCGAGCAAGCGCATGCGGCTGCTCAAGGCCGAGGGGGGCGGCATGACCAGCTCCCCCTCCCTCCCCTCCCTCCCCTCGGCCGCCGGCCCCGGCCCCGAGGCCGAGCCGGGCGGGGCGGAGGGCGGGGGCGGGGCGGGGGAGGGGGACGAGGAGGGGCCGCTGGAGGAGCTCGCGGAGCTGCTCGCGGGGCGCCTCTTCGAGTGCCGGCCCCGCCCCGGGCTCCACCCCGCGCCCCGACCCCGACCCCGCGCAGCGCCGGCTGGGAGGCGCGCCACGGGCCGCCATCGGCCTCCGCGAGCTCTTCAAGGCCCGCGCCCCCGCCCCGGTGCCCCGCCCGCCCCGCCCCCGCCGCCCCCGCCGACGCGGGGCAGGGCGGGTGGCGGAGTGCGGCGCGGGGCTCCTCGCCGTGCTCGCCCTCGACCGCTTCGCCGACTACGGCTCCGACCAGGCGCCCCGCCCGCCCGCCCGCTCGCCCGCCGCGGCGGGGCGGCTGAGGGCGGGCAGGCGGTGGCGCCGGTGCGGGAGACGGCGGCGCAGGCGCTGGGGCGCTGGCGCGGCACGCGGGGCGGGGAGCTGCAGGCGCTGCTGGGGGCGCTGGCGGCGCTGGCGGGGCGGCCGCTGTGGGAGCAGCGCCACGCGGGGCTCCTCGGCCTCAAGTACCTCCTCGCCGCCCGCGAGGACGCCGCCCCCGCCGCCCTCCCCCGCGTCGCCCCCGTCCTCCTCCGCGGGCCCGCCCCGCCCCGCCCCCCACCCCGCCCCCCATGCCGAGCCCGCTGCGGCGCGCAGGCTGCAGGACGCCGACGACGAGGTGCGGGCGGCGGCGGCGGAGGGCCTCCTCGCCGCGGGGCCGGCGCGGGCGGCGGGGCGGCGGGGGCGGGGCTGGCGGGGCGGCGGGGCCCTGTGGGGCGCCCTCGCCGACGCCGACGACCTCTCGCCCTCCACGCGGCCCCTCCTCCTCGCCCTCGGCCCGCCCCGGCCCGGCCCCGCCCCGCGCCCGCCCCCTCACGCCCCGCAGCCGCCCTCTACGCCGCCGGCGCCGGCGGGCCCCAGGCGGCCTCCTCCCGCGAGCTGCCCCCGCCCCGCGACCTCGTGCGGAGACCCCACTGCCTCCCGCCGCGCCCGCCGTGACGGGGCGCAGGTGCCGCGGCTGTGGGTGTACGTGGAGCACCAGTCGGCCGGCGTGCGCGCCGCCGTCCTCGGCACCGCCGCGCGCCTCGTGTCGGCCTCGGGGCCGGCCGCCTGCCGGCCCCCGCCCTCGCCGCCGCCCTGCGGCACGTCTTCCAGGCCCTCCTCTTCCCCGGCGCCCCCGTGCGTGTCCCCGCCACGCCGGCCCCGCACCGCCTCACCGCCCCGCAGGAGGTGGCGGCGGCGGCGGCGGCGGCGTGGGAGGCGCTGCTCGCGGCGGGGCCCCCGAGCTGCCGGGCCTCGCCGCCGCCCTCGCTGCGACCCTCCTGCCCCTCGCCGCCACGCCCCCGGCCTGCCCCGTCCCCCGGCCCTCCTCCTCCCGTGCGCGCCCCGCGCCCCCGCCCCGTCTCCATCCGCTCACCCCGCCGCAGCCGCCGGCTCCCGAGGCGGCGCGGGGCCACGGGCACAAGGGGCAGGGCTCTCTGGGCCCGGCGCCGGCGGCAGCGGCGCGGGTGATCGAGGACCGGGCGGCGGCCGTTCGGCTGCGCCTCGCCGCCGCCCCCGCCCTCGCCCGCCTCGCCACCGCCCTCCCGCCCAGGCGCGCCCCGCTACCCGCGCCGCGCCGCGGGCGGGGGCCTGAGGCGGGGCAGGAGCGGGGGCGTGGCAGCGGGCGCTGCTGGAGATGCTCTCGGGGGCCCCGGGCTCGGGGCGCCACCTCGCCGCCCTCGTCCTCGCCCACGCCCCCGCCCTCGCCTCCCGGGCCCCGTGCGCCGCGCGCCCCGCCGCCTTGCGCAGCGGCCCCGCGCTGAGGCCCGGGGCAGGAGGGGGCGGCCTCGCTGGCGGGGCAGCTCCTCGCCCGCCTGCACGCCATCCTCGAGGGCGCCGAGGGCGGGTGCGGGCGCCCCTCGCGCGCTGCCGGCCCCGGGCTCAGGCGGCGGCAGGCGGGACCCCGCGGGGAGGCGCTGGCGGAGCTGGCGCCCCTCGTGGGCAGCTGCGCGGTGCGGCCCCGCGCCCCGGCCCCGCCGCGCCGCCTCACGCGCGCAGGCGACGCCGCGGCGCTCGTCGCGGCGCTGCGCCGCGCGGGGGCCCCGACGCGCTCCTCGGCGCCGGCGGCCCCCTCGCGCCCGACGCCGCCGAAAAGCTGGTCCGCCGCCGCCGCGCGCCGGACGGACGGCGGCGCTGACGGCGGCGGCAGGCGGAGCGGGCGCTGGGGGAGCTCTGCCCCGCGGGAAGGGGCCCGAGGCCGACGCCGGCCGCGCTGCCGCGCAGCGCGTGCTCGCCTCCGCCGCCGCCCTCCGCGTGCGCCGCCCCGCCCCGCCCGCCGGCCCCGCCCGAGCCGGCCCGGCAGGCGGCGCGCGAGGCGGCGCAGACGGCGGTCGCGGGGCGGCGGCGGAGGCGGCGGTGGCGGCGGGGCAGCTGCCGGCGAAGCTCAACCCCGTCATCCACGCCCTCCTCGGGGCCCTCCGCGTGCGGCCCCGCCCCGCCGGCCCCTGCGCGGCGGCGGGCGACGGGGGCAGCGGGAGGAGGAGGGGCGCTGCGGGAGCGGGCGGCGGGGGCGGTGGCGGCGCTGCTGGCGGCGTGCGCGGAGCGGCGGCCGTGCCCCAACGGGAAGCTCCTCCGCGTCCTCCTCCGCGACGCCACCGCCGACCGCGCCGCCGTCCCCGGCCCGGCCCGGCCCGCCCCGCCCCGCCGGCCCCTCTGACCCCGCCCCAGACGCCGCCCTCTCCGCCGAGCGCGCGGCGGGCGGCTTCGCGGGCCGCCCCCGCGGCGGAGGCGGGCGGGACGAAGAAGAAGGCGGGGCGGGGCCGGGGCGCGGCGGCGGCGGCGGCGGCGGCGGCGGCGCGGGAGGTTGCCGGCCTCGGGCTGATCGAGGAGGGCGAGGGGGCGGCGGGGTCCCTCCCCGCCGACCCCGCCGCCGCGCGGGCGCGCGAGGGCGCCGAGGCGGCCCTGCGCGCCGTCGCCCGCCGCTCCGGGGCGGCCCTCCCGAAGCCGCCCCCGCCCTCTGGGCCGCCCTGCAGCCCCTGCGCGGCGCCGGCGGGCCGAGCGTGGGGCCCGGCGGGCGGCGCCAGAGGCGGGACAGGCGCTGCTGGAGGCGCTGCACGTGCTGGCGGCGCTGGCGCCGGCGCTGCACCCCGCCGTCCAGCGCCGCGCCCTCGACGAGGCCTTCCCGGGCCTCGTCGCCGCCCTCCGCTCGCCCCACGCGGGGCACGCGCGATGGCCGCCCGCGCCGCCGCCGCCTGCTGCGCGCACTGCGGCCCGGCGGCCGTCTGCGCCGTCGTCGAGGCCGTCCTCCCGCTCCTCCTGCGCGCCGACGAGCCGCCGGCGCGCCTCGGGCCGCGGAGGCCGTCGCCCGTAGGCGCCCCCCCGCCGGCGCCGCTGCGCGCGTGACGCGCCGCAGACGTGATCGAGGCGATGGGCTTCCGCATCGCCCCCTACGCCGCCTTCTTCGTGCGCCCCCGCCCGCCCCGGGGGCGCCCGGCGGGGGCCTGAGGGCCCGCAGGTGGTGCCATGCCTGTCGCGCATGTCGGACCCGCTGGAGGCGGTGCGCTCCTCGGCGGCGCGCTGCTTCGCCGCCCTCGTCCGCCTCGTGCCCCTCCAGGCGCGCCTCCTCCCCGCCGGCCCCCGCCCCGCTCACCGCCCCGCAGGAGGGGGCCCCGCTGCCAGAGGGCGTGCCGGGGCACCTGCGGGCGGCGCGGGAGCGGGAGGGGCGCTTCCTGGAGCAGCTCTTCGACGGGTCGAAGGTGGAGCCGTTCGAGCCGGTGGTGGCGGTGCGGGCGGAGCTGCGCCCCTACCAGCGCGACGGCCTCTCCTGGATGGCCTTCCTCAACCGCTTCCACCTCCACGGCGCCCTCTGCGACGGCCCGCCCGCCCCCGCCCCCGCCCCGCCCCGCCCCCGCCGCTGACGCGGGGGCAGACATGGGCCTGGGGAAGACGCTGCAGACGCTGTGCATGGTGGGGAGCCACCACGCGCGGCTGCGGCGGGAGGGGGCCCGCGAGCTCCCCTCCCTTGTCGTCTGCCCCGCCACCCTCGTCGACCACTGGGTCAACGAGTGCCACCGCTTCCTCCCAGTCCGCCCCGCCCCGCGCCGCGCCGGGCCCCGGGCGGCGCGAGCGGGGCGGAGCGCAGGCGGAGGCGCTGACGGCGGTGTCGTACGCGGGGACGCCCGGGGCGCGGCAGCGCGTCCTCGAGGAGCTCCGCACCGCCCGCCACACCGGCCTCGTCGTCACCAGCTACGAGGCCCGCCCCGCCCTGCGCCTGGCCGGGCCGGGCCTGGCGGGGGGCGAGCGGGGCGCAGGCGGTGCGGGGGGACGGGGAGGCGCTGGCGCGCCTCGCGTGGTCCTACCTCGTCCTCGACGAGGGCCACGTCATCAAGAACCCCAAGGCCCGCCCCGCCCCGCCCCCCCCGCCCCGCCCCGCCCCGCCGCGGGGGCCTGAGGGGCGGGGCAGAGCAAGGTGGCGCGGGCGGTGAAGGGCCTGCCGGCGGCGCACCGGCTGCTGCTCTCGGGGACCCCCATCCAGAACAGCGCGCACGAGCTCTGGTCCCTCTTCGACTTCCTCATGCCCGGCTTCCTCGGCTCCGAGCGCGCCTTCCACGCCGCCTACGGGCCCGCCCCCCGCCCCCGCCCCGCCCCGCTCCCCCGGGCGCGAGGCGGGCGCAGGAAGCCGATCCTGGCGGCGCGGGGCGGGAAGTGCAGCGGGGCGGAGCGGGAGGCGGGGGCGCTGGCGATGGAGGCCCTCCACAAGCAGGTCCTCCCCTTCGTCCTCCGCCGTATGAAGGAGGACGGTGCCGCCCGCCCGCCCCGCCCCCGCCGCCCCGCCCGACGCCCCGCAGTCCTCCGCGACCTGCCCCCGAAGATCATCCAGGACCGCCACTGCGAGCTCTCGCCCCTGCAGGCCCGCCTCTACGAGGAGTTCTCCCACTCGGCCGCCCGCGGCGGCGTCGAGGCCGCCATCGCCCAGCTCGCCGCCGGCGAGGCCCGCGCGGGGGCCGGCGGGGCGCGCTGCAGGCGCTGCAGTACCTGCGGAAGGTGTGCAGCCACCCGCGGCTCGCGTTGGAGGGCCACCCGCGGCGGGGGGCGCTGGAGGCGGAGCTGGCGCGCGCTGGCTCCGACCTGCACGACCTCGCCCACGCACCCAAGCTCGCCGCGCTCCGCGACCTCCTCACCGAGTGCGGCATCGGCGGCGGCGGCGGCGGCGAGGAGGCGGATGGCAGGGGGCGGAGGGCGCCCCCGGGCAGCACCGCGTCCTCATCTTCGCGCAGCTCAAGTCCATGCTCGACTGCGTCGAGGAGGCCCGCCCCCCCCCCCCCCCCCCCCCCCCCCCCTGCCCGCCCCGCCGGCCGGGGGACGAGCGGGGCGCAGGACCTCTTCCGGCGGCACATGCCCTCCGTCACCTTCCTCCGCCTCGACGGTGCGCCGGCGGCCGGCCCCGCGCGGGGGCGGCGGGGCGTGAGCGGGGCGGGGGCAGGGTCGGTGGAGGCGGGGCGGCGGCAGGCGGTGGTGGAGCGCTTCAACGCGGACGCGAGCATCGACTGCCTGCTCCTCACCACGCACGTCGGCGGCCTCGGCCTCAACCTCACCGCCGCCGACGTCGTCATCTTCCTCGTCCGCCGCCCCCGCCCCCCCGCCCCGGCGCAGCTCACGCGCGGCGGGGCGGGCAGGAGCACGACTGGAACCCGATGAAGGACCTGCAGGCGATGGACCGGGCGCACCGCATCGGGCAGCGCCGCGTCGTCAACGTCTACCGCCTCGTCACGCGGCGCACCCTGGAGGAGCGGATCATGTCGCTGCAGCAGTTCAAGGTGGGCGTGGCGAACGCCGTCGTGAACGCGGAGAACGCGTCGATGAAGAGCATGGACACGGGCAACGTCGTCGACCTCCTCTCCCTCGCCCCCGAGGGGGAGGCCGCCGGCCCGCGGGGCGCCCTCGCGGGGGGCAAGGGGGTCGCGGCCGTGCTGGCCGGCCTCGAGGAGCTCGCCGACGAGGCACAGTACGAGGAGTTCGACGTCTCCGCCTTCGTCCGCTCCCTCGCCTGACCGCCCCGCCCCGCCCCGCGCGCCCCGCGCGCGCGTGGTCGCGCGCGCCGCTAGCGCTTCCTCCCGCGGCGCCGGCCGGAGCCCGGATCCGGTCCCCTGATTCAGGCCCCGGATCCTCCACATCCCTGCCTCAGGGCTTTGGCCACGGACAGCTCACCGCGATGCGTGTGCCCGCATGCACGTCGACGTCGACGTCGCAATGGCAGCCTTTGATCAGTTTCATCGCTTACCGTGGCAATCACATGCATGCCGTTCGAGCCATTCGAGTGCGAGGAGCCGCCAGGCCGCGCTACATGTACAGTCGCAAAAAGAAGCTCGGGCGGGTACGCCTGTTGCCACTCCACTACGTACCCTTTTGCACCACGTAGCAGAATCGAGTTGGACGGGCCTATTACATGATTGCAGAATCGAGTTGGACGGCTTTGCCGGGTTCAAGCATCTCATCGAGAGCATCACCGCCGCCAGCACCGAACCTGTAACCCTCAGGTCCGTCTTCCTCCAGCATTCTTTCTCAGCGCTCTGACTGCCATGTCTTGCCTGGCAGAAAAGCGTTCTTTGACTGGTGCGCCATCGAAATCGACAGGCCGAGCAAGATCTGCAACTGCACGACTGGCTGCACGAACAAGAAGTGCATTTGCAAGTACGAAGACATCATCTGCTCGTCAAAGTGCCACAAGAAGTCGGGGAGGGACGCGTGCAAGAACCGCTCTTGCATCCAGAAACCTTGGAAGAAAGTACAGAAGAGCGCCGAGAAGGAGGCCGCTGCCGCGGCAGAGGCCGCGGCTGGCCCCGCCGAGCCTGAGGCTGAGGCGGGCCCTCTAATGCCAAGTAGTGCAGCCAGTTTACGATCGATTTTGGAATAGCCTTTCGTTGTGAAAGAGTTTCCGAGTCGTGCCCTCCTTGAGCATGTCCGAACTTCGTCTGGGCACGTACTTGGGCACGATTGGGCATGACGTGGGCACGAGCAAGTAGCAGAAACCGGTAAAGAGGGAGCGAACCATGAAGCTTCATGAATACGAGTTAAACAAGGCTTCAGCATTCTCAAATTCAACTTGTGCGGCCTCTCGGACGGGTCGGAACTGCTTCAGGTCTTCGAGGCCTCATCATGAGTTCATGACCCTTGGCTTCACATCATGATGCGAGTCCGATGGTCAGACTTCTGAGCGACGCGGAACATGTCATGCTGAAGTTCTTCGCATCGCCTTTCTTCATCAAAACGTTGTAAAATATCAATACTGTTAAGTTCACATGGCAAATGTGCAGTTCAATGCGCAATCGTGCTCCGCGACGTCAATCACTGCTAAATTCAGGATCAAGTCGGTTTGGGCATGACGGGGCACATTTGGGCATGTTTGGGCACGAGCCGGGCACGACCAGTGCACGACCCAATTCTAAGGAAGATACGCTGCAAAACCCTAATAGAGCAACACTATCAATGCTAGTAGAGCTACTAGGACTGCTACTAGGAGATAGACACTGGATCTACTTTGCCGCCGCCGCCTTTTTTTGGGCCGCAGCTAGCTTTGCGGTGTCCTGAATGAGCTGCTTGATCCCGTACACCCCTAGGCAGCCCGACGGCGGATCGCCGTGCTTGTTGCACTTGGGGAAGATGTGGCCCTGCTTGTATGTGCTCTTGGACTTGACCGTCTCCCGTATGCACAGGAAGTACTTGAACTGGGATTCGCTAAGAAATGAAAGGAGAGATAAGAGGAGCAGTGCTCTCACCGCCGGAGGTGTTTTCTTGGAGTTGAGCACCTTGGAATCCGCGTGCTCGGCATCGAACTCGCACTCGAGCGTCGTGATCTCTGCCCCCTGAACGACAGGGGCATATGCCCAGTCGTCCTCATACCCATCCAAGCTGACCGTCCAGCAGATGAAGAGAGACTGCGTGGTGCCGCGGGAATCGTCGACCAGGTCGACGGGGCCCCCGTACCGGCCGGTGTACACGTCGATCATGTACAGAATGTCGCCCTCTGGGCTCCGGCTTGCCCGCAAGGCTGGGACGATCTCTACAGGGGGGAACCGATCCCGCCACGTTTTTCTGCGTCTGACATGTCAGTCGGGCAGAAAGAAGGCACGGCGGACCGAAGAAAGCACCCTGTAGGGTCCATCGTGTTGAAGTCGTAGTGCCTCCCCTTCTCTCGCCTGCAACAGCGACGCTCCGGAATCAGATTTCGTCGGGAGAACCATGGGGCACGTTGGGGCACGATTGGGGCACGTTTGGGCACGAGAGTGCAGCACGACCAAGGACGCGACATACCCAAATAGTACCCAGACCGTGCCCAAGCACGGGAACGCACGGGGGAGCCTGAGTGCTGGCTTCGTCGTCGCGCGAGGGCGCATGCTTGGGCCCCCTGTGCGAAGATTGCTCCTGAGCCTTGCCTGAGTGCTCCGGGTCCTTTCCCTTCGCCGCCTTCTTCTCCGGGCCAGATGCTGCCTTCAGTGAACGTCAGGTGGGGAGAGATGCACACGTTGGACGGCGCGGGCAGCCACCTTCGACGACGACGACGCCGACGTGTGCTCCTTCACGCTCGCTGCCCTGGGCTTCTTCGACAGTTGCGGTTCAATCTCTGTCTCCAGCTCTTCCTCAGTGTCCTTCGGCGCCGGCGTCCTCTTCTTCTTCTTCTTCTTCTTCACTGAGTCCTCTGCGTTCTGCCCACCCGTAGCCTGCGCCGGGTTTGCATGAGTGTCTGGAATGTGACAGCGGGCGTGGGGCGTCTCGAGCACGTCCTCATGAAAGCTCACCGATTTCTCAGCACGTGGTGCCCCATTACGTGCCCCAGCCGTGCCCGACGACTGTGGACGTGCCCGCGTCGTGCCCAAATGTGCCCGCGCCGTGCCCAAACGTGCTCCGGTCACGGCGGCCTCCGCCGCGTTCTCGTCCTCCGCCTCCTCGTGCTTCCGCGCCCGGTTCGTCTTCTCCGTAGCGGCCTTCTTCTCCGCTGGCGCCTTCTTGGTCGCCTTCTTCGGATGCTCGGTTGCAGCGCCGCCTCCTCCATCGGAGTTCTCGTCGTCTCTTCGCTTCGCAGCGTGAACCCGGCTCTGGTGTGTTATGCCCGACCTGGCCGCCTTCTCCTTCACTGTCGCCAGGTTCGTTTCCCATGGCGGCTCCACGTCAGGCCTGCGGCGAGGCTTAGCGTCCATGGCGGGAGAAAGAGGAGAAAGAGAAAGAGAAAGAGAGCGGCAAGGGCGCACTTCGGAAGGAACGGGATGTTGTCGACTGACATGATCATCGTCCATGTCCTGTAGATCCTGTTGACCTCCAGCAGTGCTCGGGTCTTCTCGTACGGGTTGAGGGTCTGGAGCCGCTGTTTCATCCGTTCCGTGCACTTCTCTTTGATCTTCGCTGGGATGCTTGAGGTCTCCACCGTCCTGTCCAGGAGGACGGCCAACCTGCGAGGCAAGGTTTGCGCTGCTCTTGTGCTGCTTCCAAAAGAACGCAGCCACTCACGCGTCTTCCATGTCTGCAATGACCAGCGTGTTCTGTCCTCTCACCTTGCTCAGGCCGTCAGCTTCCCCGTAGTGCAGACGAAACGGGGCGGCAAGGAATCGGTTCAGGTTCTTGATGTTCGCTCGCGCGCCCTTTCCAAAGATCTGCGTGCACGGCCCGTGCTCAGACGTGCCCCGTACGTGCCCGGATCGTGCCCGGATCATGTACCTGGTCTTTCGCTTGGTCAGCGCTGATCCCGCCGAAGATGCCATCCGTGTCCAGACTGAGGAAGCGCTCATACTGCTCCAGCCCGTCATCCTCATCACCGCTCCGGCGGCGCTGCCCGCGCTGGATGCGGCCGTGGGGCGCGAGGCGCTACCGCTGCTAGCGCTGCGGGAGCTGCAGGGCCGGCCGGTGGGAGGCCCTGCAGGAGACATCAGGCGCGGGATATCGTTCACGTTAGCTAGCGCACCAGGCCGTAGTGCGCCAGGTCGGGCTGCACTACTTTGGCCGGCGCGACGATGAGGGTAACGGGCCCTCCCTCGACCACCACGGCGAACTCCTGCGCATGCCCGAGTCCAGATCAGTCGATCGGCGTTGCTTGCACGCGGCAGTACGACTCGCACGTCATGATAGAGTCGCACAGTAGCTCCCCGCCAGCACTGCCAGAAGCGCAGCTGATCTATCTGCTGTATCTCCGGACGAAGAAGCTTCCTGTCTACCAGCTTCCTGAATATGGGCTCCGCCGACGGTATGAGCGGTGCTGGACCATGTTGCCCATCGTCGGCAAGCACTCCGCTGGATTGCCAACTTCGCTATGCAAGTACACACAGAACGACCACATAGTTGGAGCCTGCACGCCCCCGCCTGCCGCGCTGCCAGGCTGCTCTCCCGCCATCGCGGGGCACGACTTGGGCACGACGCTGCTCTACCCGCCGTGCCCAGGCCTTTGGGCACGACGCGCCCTAGCCCCGACGTGCCCAAAGCGGATTTGGGCACGGGGCCCCGGCAATCATGTAATAGGCCCGTCCAACTCGATTCTGCTACGTGGTGCAAAAGGGTACGTAGTGGAGTGGCAACAACGCCGACGTGACGCGGGGCCGGGGGTACAGTTCGCGCCGACAGGATGGCGGCCCTTTACGCGCTCGAGGATGCCGTGCACTCGGGTGCGCTCCCTATGCATTGGGGATGTCTTTGTAGACGGATAGAAGACCGCCGCCGACGTGCCCTGATTCGCCGGCCGGCCACGCGGAATCGCTGGCTGGTCTCTTCTTCGGTTTTGCGCAATGTAATGACTGGATTCGCGCCGCCCGCTTGCAGTGATGAGCAAAGTGACGAAGACGGGGCTGTGGCAGGCCTACGCTAAGCGCTACCGCGCCCGCATGGAGCAGGTCCGCATAGCTTTTGGTGCTCTCCTGCGTGGTTGGCGGACCCGCTGACCCGCTCCGTCTCCGCAGGACCTCCGGTGCGCGGCGGACAGTCGCCGCGATCCGCGCCGGCACTGTGGCTCACCGCCGCTGCAGGAAGTATGGCCTGCGTTACGAGGACCTTCTTATTGAGGACGAGGAGGTCCTTGAGGCGCTGAAGCGCCTGCCCGCTGACGTGCTCGAGGCCCGGAACAAGCGCGTCAAGCGTGCTGTCGACCTGTCTGTCAAGAAGATGTACCTCCCGTCCGAGATCCAGGTTCTTTGTTTCACTATGCACGCATGCGCGTTGATATGAGATGACTTGCGCCCCCGCTTCGCAGGCCATGCAGAAGCCCTGGTCCGGGCTCCCACGCCCCTCCAGCGCCGCCTGCGCTGATGCCTGGCACGTGCTCCGCAGGGAGCCCTACCTCCAGGATGTTCTCGCAGAAGTCCGCCGGGAGAACCGCGAGCGGGTAGCAATGAGCGGTGCGTTGGTTGCATGCCATGCGCACTTGGCCGATGCCGTCCTTACATCCGACGCTGCAGGCATTGAGCGCCTCAAGCAGCTGGAGAAGTCGTCCGCTGGTCTGAAGGCCATCCTCTCCAACAACGAGCTGAAGAACGCCCGCATCGGCCACTAATTCAGTTCACCCTTGTAATTCTCTTTCATAATCTCTTCACCAAGTTTTCCTTGTGCCGGGCTTTCTATGTGGCTGCGGGAGCCGTGCACCCGCGACCCTGGTAGTACGTAGGGTCTCCGGGTAGTACGTATTGTGATTACTGTTATCGACGCTCGATCGTTTTTTGGTTGCTGGCTCGGCCGGGATCAGAGGAACACCGGTCGTGGGAGAATGCAATTCCGATTGTTAGATGCACATCATGAATCAAATAAGGTACATGGATGACTATACGTAAAATGGTGCAAGGCGCAAGGAAAGGAAAGAGTTCGGTACCGGTGGGAGGGGGGTTACGAGGGAGGGCGGGGTTGCTGTGGCTACTTGTCGGTCATGCTCCAGACGCGGTCCCAGTCGGGGGGCGGGGGTTCCTTGCTGAGCTGCCTGCAGCGGTCGAGGAAGACGCGCGAGGGCGGGTCCTGGGCCACGCTCCACGCTCGCTCGAAGGCCTCCTCGGCCGCCGCCCAGTCCATCGCCCGGTACCGCTCCAGGCCCCGCGCGAAGAGTTCAATGCTCTCCGCCCGCGCCGCCGGCAGCTCTGCGCGCCCCGTCGGCCCCGCAGGGCGGCGCGGGGCGCGCGGCGCGCACTCTCGTCCTTGAAGCCGACGAGCTCATAGACGCGGATGGGGTGCGACTTGCCGACGACGCGGATTGCGTCCCTGCAGGGCGGCTCGGGGGCGGGGCGGGGCGGGGCGGGGCGGGGCGGGCGGGCGGGGCGGGGCGGGGCGGGGCGGGGCGGGGCGGGGCGGGGCCGCACAGCTCGCGGGTGATGAACTCGGTGCTGACCTCCTCGTACGTGAACTCGGAGATGAGGACGGTCACCCCGAAGCTCTTTGTCGCCCCCTCCAGGCGCGACCCCAGGTTCACCCCGTCCCCGATCACCGTGTACTCCAGCCGCTTCTCCGACCCGATGTTCCCCGAGACGACGAGGCCCGTGTTGATGCCGATGCCGATGGCGAGGGGCGGGTCGCCGCGCTCCGTGCGCTTCTTGTTGAAGGAGGCGAGGCGCTGGGTCATCTTGAGGGCGCAGCAGCAGGCGCGCACGCTGTCGAGCTTATCGGTGAAGGGGACGCCGAAGACGGCCATGACGGCGTCGCCGATGTACTTGTCGAGGATCCCCTTCTCCTCGAAGATGCAGTCGACCATCTCGGAGAGGTAGTCGTTGAGGAGGGCGACGACGCTCGTCGGGTCCGCCATGTTCTCCGTCAGCGACGTGAACCGGCGGATGTCGCTGAAGAGGATCGTCACCTTCTTCCGCACGCCCCCCAGCTGCGCCCCGCCCGCCTGCAGCACCGCCTCCGCCAGCTGCGGCGAGAGGTAGCGGTGCAGCGTGTTCAGCGCCCTCTTCGCCGGCGAGATGTCCTCTGCGCCGCCCCGTCAGGCCCCGCGCGGGGGGAGGGCGGGGCGGGGGCGCGGGGCGGGACGGCGCGCCGATGATGAGGACGACGCCCTTCTTGGCGTTCTGGCCGTCGAGGAGGGGCACGATGTTGTAGTTGACGGAGACGTTGCGGGCGTCGCGGAGCTTGAGCTCGCAGTCCTTGCCGACCCTCTCGCCCCCCAGCTCGAAGACGCTCTTGATGTCGTGGTAGAGGTCGGCGCTCGCCGCCGCGCTCCACTCCTCGTAGCGCGTCACCCGCAGGCCCTCCTCCGTCCACGGCGCCCCCAGGATATTCTCGGGCGCGTGGTTCGCCATCGTCACCTTGCCATCCAAGTCGAGGGTCAACACGAGGCTCGTAATGGACGTCAGGATGGACTTCTTGAAGTTCGTCATCTCCACCGTCATCTTGAAGAGCTGCGAGTTCTGGATGGCCACTGCGCGCCTCCGTCAGGGCCCGGGGGCGGGGGCCGGGGGCGGGGCGGGGCGCGCCTCCGGCCTGGGAGGTGAAGGCGAGGAGGAGCTCCTCGTCCTGCTTGTTGAAGGGCCGGCCCCGCTTGTTGATCACTGCCCCGCGCCCCGCGTGAGGCCGGGCCCGCGCCCCGCCCCGCCCCGCCCCGCGCACCCTGGGTTACGCCGACGACGTCGCCGTCCTTGTTGCGGAGGGGCCCGCACAGGATCGAGCGCGTTGTGTACCCCGTCTTCTTGTCGATCTCCTGGTTGAAGCGCGGGTCCCGGTACTGCCGCCGCGGGTCGGGCCGCGGTGCGGGGCGGCGGGGGGGAGGGGGGGTGCACGCACGGCGTCCTCGATGTTGACGACCTCACCGGTGGTGGCGACGTGCCCGGCGATCCCCTGATTCATGCTGAAGCGCAGTTCCACCGACCCGTCCGCCATCGTCGAGAAGAGCTGCTTCTTCTCGTGGTCTGCCCGCCCGTCACGCCCCGGGCCGGGCGGCGGGGGGGGGGGGGGGGGGGGGGGGGGGGGGGAGGGGGGGGGGGGGGGGGGCGGCGCACCGATGAGAAAGAGGGAGCAGCGGTCGGCGTCCATGAGGTCGCGGGCCTTGGTCATGATCGTCGTGACGAGGCCGCCGATGTCGAGCTCGTTCGAGGAGAGGGCCTTGGAGATCTCCAGCAGCGTCTGCACGCGCGCCTGCGCCTCGCGCGTCTCCTGGTAGAGGCGCGCGTTGCGCAGCATGATGCCCGTCTGCACGCCGATCGCCTCCAGCACCTCCTCGTCCTCCGCGTTGAATCCCGAGTCCGCCTCGCCCTCCTCGCTCCCCGCCAGCACCACCGACGCCCGCCGCGAGCCCCGCCCGGGCGCGAAGCGCGCCCCGATCGCCCCCGGCTCGCCGAGCCGCTTGTCCCGCACCTCGATGACACCGATTACTTGGCCGGCGGGGTCATGGAGGGGCAGGGCGAGGAGGGTGCGGAAGTGGCCGGTGAGGAGCCAGGCGCGCTCGCCGGGCTTCTTGAGCTGGGCGACGGAGGAGCGGGAGGAGGTGTTGAGGGTCTTGCCGTTGAGGGCGACCCAGCCGGCGAGGCCCTCGCCCAGCGGCCGCCGCTCCTCCACCAGCCCCTCCTGCGCCCCGCGCCCCGTCAGCCCCGCCGGTCGCCCCGCGCGGCGCAGCCCTGCGGCGGGCGGGGCGGGCCTCGTTGAGGACGCGGCCGTCGCCGGGCTCCTCGGAGCTCGAGTGGACGGTGACGAGCTCGTGCCGCTCCGCGTCCACGAGCTGCCGGCCGGCCTCGGCGACGGCCGGCGGGGCGGGGCGGGGCGGGGCGGGGCGGGGCGGGGCGGGGCGGGCGCACGTGGATGACGCAGGCGTTGGCGTTGAGGATGGAGGCGGCGTTGCGGCGGACCTTCTCGAGCAGCGAAGGCATGTCGAGCTGCTGAGAGAGGCTCTTGACGACCTCCACGAGCTCGTCCGCCATCCGCTTGCCCCGCAGCGCCCCCTCGTACCGCAGCGCGTTCCGCAGCGCCGTCCCCGCCTGGGCCGCCACGAGCTCCAGCAGGGCCTCCTCGGGCGCCCCGAAGGGCCGCGCTGCGCTCCGCCGCGCCACCTCGAGCACCCCGAGCAGCTCCCCCGACGGCTCCCGCAGTGGCGCCACGAGCATCGGGAGGGCCCGCCGCCCCCGCTCCTCCCCGGGGGCCCGCCCCCCGAGGTCGAACTTGGGGTTGAAGCGGGGGTCGAGCTGGGCGTCGGGGAGGTTCATGAGGCGGGCGTGGACGGCGCAGGTGGCGGCGAGGCCGTTGTCCCGGTGGATCGCGAAGCGCGTCTCGTTCTCGACGAGGCCCGAGGTCACGCCCGGGAAGGCCGGGGTGGGGGCGGGGGCGGGGCGCGGGGCGGTGCGGGAGTCGGGCCCGGCGGAGAAGAGCTCGCGCCGGACGTCGTCGATGAGGTAGACCATCGCCTCGTCGCCGTCGACGAGCTCGCGCGCCGCCCGCGAGACCTGCCGCATGCACTGCCCCAGCTCCAGGTCCGTCGAGATCGCCAGCAGCGCGTTCGCCACCCGCGCCAGCGCCGGGCCACCCGGCACGCCCCCGCTCCCCTCTCCCCAAGCTCCGCTCTGCGGCCCCGCGGGGCCGGCATCGGAGCTCTCGTGGCCGTCGCTGAGGCGGCCGCCGCTTGAGCGCCCGTTGCTCCTGTGCTGTGCCGCGCCGTTCGAGGAAGGCGGGCTGCCCCGCACCGCATCGGGCTGCACGCGCGAGGAGGTGCCGGGGCGGGAGGCGGGCGGAGAGGTGGTGCCGCTGGGGGAGCGTGGGTCGGCGCCGGCGGTGGAGGAGAGTGAGGTGCCGGAGGGGCTGCCGTGGAGGGGGGCAGGGCGAGGGGCCGGCGCGGCGAGGGGCCGCGAGGGGGCCGAGCCGGCGCGCAGCACGTCGGGCGGCTGCGACCAGCCCTGCAGGGCGTCGGGAGCGTCCGGCCGGCCGCGGCCAACGCCGCCGGCCGCTGCAGCCGCCTTGACGGCTGCCGCTGCCCGCGAGGAGGGCGCCAAGGGGCAGATGGGCCTGCGCGGCGAGGGCATTAGCGTCGGGCGCGGGGCGCGGCAAGGTGCGGGAGGCGGGGCGGGAGGCGGGGCGGGGCGGGGCGGACCGCTCGTAGCCGTGGACGCGGAGGGTCGGGGCGTAGAAGCCGGAGGCGAGGAGGGCCTCGCGCTCCTTCTTGAGCTGCGCCTGGAGGCGCTCCTCGAGGACGACGGCGCGCACGAGCGCCTCGAGCCCCGCCTGCGCCGCCTCGCCCCGCCCCGCCGTCCCCGGCGGCGACCGGCCCCGCGACGACGACGCGTTCGAATCCGAGCTCGATCGCCGCCCCTGCACGGGGCTCCCCACCGCCGCCACCACCGCCTCCGGGTCCCGCCCTGCCGCCCCCTCAGCCACCGCGGCGTGCGCGCGGGGCGGCGGACGGCGGACCCTCGGCCACGGCGCTCGCGACCTGAGAGAGGGTCTGCAGGAGAGGGAAGCGCTGCAGCGCCGCGCCGGCCTCCCCCGTCATCTGGCAGTCGCTGCGGATCTTCAGGATGTAGTTCGCTCCGTTGAAGACGAATGCCTTCTCGTGCGTTAGATCGATCAAACAGGCAGAGAGCGCCGAGACGCGCCTGTGGTCTGGAGAGGCCGGACTGCGGGGAAGGCGCGAGCGCGGCTCAGGCGGCGACAAGAAAGAAGGGAAAGGAATCGGCGTGCACCCGCCACTCAAGTATGGACGTGAGGACCTCGGCCGTGCAGTGCTCGAACTGCCCGAGGAGGTCGGCGAGCTCCATTCGATCCGCCCCCGAACTGGCGCGAGGTAAGCTCGCGGAGCGCGGGGTTTGTCGGAGGGCGCGGCGCACTTGATGGCAAGCTTCAAACGCTTCCCGACGTCCTCTCGCACTTCAATGCGCTTCAATACCTCTATCGTGCGCGCCCTGTGCTCCAGCAGCGCGTTGATGTGGTGGCTGATCTTCTGCATGTTCTCGGGCGTGCTGGCTGCGAGGTAGTTGTAGGCAAAGTGCTCCCGCTCCCGCTTAGGGATGTGGAGCTCAGCCCAAAGCGACTCCACTCGGTGGCTGCAATCGAATCGAGGTCGATAAGCCACCGCGCTGGCGATGAGAGATCTAGAGTAGCTACGTGAAGACAGCAAGCTATAAGCATGGCCCACCGCAACTCTGGCCAGTCTGGCCCTGCAACCTGGTCCGCGTCGCCTCGGAAGCGGCCCTGCGCGACCAGCAGCGTTCAGGCGCTTGTAGCATGCCTGGCCGGTGCGGGTGCGCACATGGGCCGAGCTTGAGGGCGGGCGCCGGCCGTACATCGCGCCCCGCCGCCGCACCCGCACCGGCCAGGCTAGGCCACTCACGAGGCCGCCGCGAGGTGCCGGCTAGGTCTGCGATGTCTCTAGTTGAGAGCTGGGACGCAAACTGCGATGCTGGGAGAGCGCTATCTGTGTTAGGCGGGTACGCGATTGCGGACTGCGATTTGTGCGTTCGGGTCCTCCATCACAGCTCGCGGGCTTGTTCGGGATTGTTCACGGCTCATGGATCACGCATTCGTTGTCCCGGCAGCCGCCTCGGTGGTCTCACAGAAGAAGCTCGGTCTTAGCTCGAGCTTCTCGAGCCTTCGGCGCGCACCTCCTTCGGCGCTCTCTAGCACACGCCGCTTCTTCCAGGGCCAGCGCGATGCAGAGCGGAGGATCCGCGCTAGCGCCAGCCAGACGGGGATCCGCATGTCCAAGATTGTGTCCTTCGACGAGCACTCCCAGGAAGCTCTGCGGCGCGGGGTGGAGGCCGTGGCCAACGCAGTCGCGCTTACGTGAGCCCGCCTCCCCCCGATCACGAGATCGGTGCCCTTCCGCCTCTGAACATTCTCGAACCTTCAGCATGGGTCCCAAGGGCCGCAACGTCGTGCTCCAGAACAAGTTCGGGGCGCCTTACATCGGTACGCAGGGCGTCCGCAGCCGCGCGCGCTTTCCTGACGCCGCTCGTGCCTGCAGTCAACGACGGCGTCACAATCGCCCAGCAGGTCGAGCTCGAGAATCCCGAGGAAAACGCAGGTGCGCGCGGCTAGCTTGCCATGGGAGCGGTCGTGCGCCGACCTCCGAGCAGGCGTGCGCCTTGTCCAGGAGATCGCTTCGCGCACGAATGATGTGGCCGGCGACGGGACGACAACCGGTGCGCGGGGCGTCGGAACGCCGCGCATTGGTTTCCTCCTCCTTTTTCGACGCCTCCGCTTCGCCAGCGACCGTGCTGGCGCGCGAGATCGTGAACGAGGGTCTGCGGCTGGTGGCGGCCGGCGCGAACCCTATCGGGATCAAGCGGGGCATCGACAAGACGTGCCAGTTCGTGCGCGAGGAGGTGACGAAGGTCGCGACGAGGATCGCGGACGACGAGTTCGAGAAGGTCGCCACCATCTCCGCGTCGGACCCTGAAATCGGCAAGATCATCGGTGCGGGGCGCCCCGCGCCGGGGCCGCGCGAGGGGGCGCTGAGGCGGCACGCGGGCAGGGGACGCGATGAAGCAGGTGGGGCGCACGGGCGTCATCACTCTTGAGAGCTCGCAGTCGACGGAGACGGTCGTGGAGGTGGAGGAGGGGATGGAGATCGACCGCGGCTACATCTCGGCGCAGTTCATCAACAACCAGTCGCGCTCGCTGGTCGAGTTCGAGGACGCGAAGATCCTGCTGACGGACCTCAAGATCAAGAGCGTGGCGGACATCGTGCCCATCCTCGAGAAGGTCACGCAGGCCGGCAAGCCGCTCCTCATCATCGCCGACGACGTCAGCGGGGAGGCCCTGCAGACCCTCGTGCTCAACAAGATCGCCGGCGTCCTCAACGTCGCCGCCATCCGCGCCCCCTCCTTCGCCGACCGCCGGAGGCAGAACCTCGAGGACATCGCCATCCTCACCGGTCCGCCATCCGTCCCTCGCGCGGCCCCCCTCGGCCCCGCCTCGCCGAGCGGCGGCCGACACGCGGGGCCGCAGGCGGGCGGGCCTTCATCGAGGACCAGGGCGTGAAGCTGGAGACGGCGAAGATGGAGGACCTAGGGACGGCCCGCAAGGTCTTTGTGTACCAGGGCAAGACCGTCCTCGTCTCGAGTGCGCGGCGGCTGGGGCGCGGGGCGCGGGGCGGGGGCGGGACGGGGGCCGACGCGGGGCGGCAGACTCGGCGAACCCGGAGGAGCTGCAGTCGCGGGTGAAGCAGCTGCAGAAGGACCTCGCCGAGGCCGACACCTACTACGACAAGGAGAAGCTCACAGAGCGCATCAACAAGCTCGCCGGTGCGCCCCTGCGCAGGCCCCCCGCCGGGGTGGGCGGGGCGGGGCCGACGGGGCGGGCAGGCGGGCTGGCGGTGATCAAGGTGGGGGCGATGACGGAGACGGAGATGGAGTCGAACAAGCTGCGCTTCGAGGACGCCGTGAACGCGACCAAGGCGGCCGTCGAGGAGGGCGTCATCCCCGGCGGCGGCACCTGCCTCGTCAAGCTCGTCCCCCGCGTGGAGGAGTACAAGGCCAGCCTCGCCGACGAGGACGAGCGCATGGGCGCCGACGTCGTCATCAAGGCGATGCTCGCGCCGCTGCGGCAGATCGCGCACAACGCCGGGGAGGAGGGCGACGTGATCGTCGCCAAGGTGCGGGACCTGCCGTTCAGCGTCGGCTACAACGCGTCGACGGGCAAGATCGAGGACATGATGGAGGCCGGCGTGCTCGACCCCGCCAAGGTCACGCGCTCCGCCCTCGAGAACGCGTGCTCGGTGGGGGCCCTCGTCCTCACCACCAAGGCCCTCGTCACGAGCATCCCCGTCAAGGAGGTCAAGCAGCGCGAGTACGAAGAGGGCGAGATCGCCGTCTAGAGCCCCCGGCCCCTCCTTAGCCCCTCCCCCGCACCCGCAGCCTTCTTTAGTTCGTTTCAATGCAGATCGTCCCTTTTCAAGCGATCGCGCCCGCGCGAGCTGCACTTCGCTGCACGCGCTGCACGCTTCGCGAGGCGGCGTGGGGCTCGAGAGGGAGCGGGGGAGGGCGGGCGGGGCTAATGGTTCTTGGAGTAGTGGTTGGTGTAGAGGCCGATGGCCCACGTGGGGAAGGTGTTGCGGTACGTGGTGTACGTGATCATGCAGTTGCGGTTGAACACGCCGCTGATCCCCTGCTGCGGCCAGTCCCCGTTCGCCAGCTGGCTCTCGACCAGGAACTGCACCCGGCGTCGGCCCGGGCGGCACGGGGCGGGGCGGGCCGGGACGCGCCTGGATGCCCTTCTTGACGGGGGCGGGGTCGTGCCAGTGGGCGGTCATGAGGGCGATGAGGGCCCAGGCCGTGTCGACGACCTGCGAGCGCTCCGGGTTCTGCACGTACTTCTTCTCCACGCACGACTGCGCCCAGCTCAGCGTCCGCCCCGCCGCCCCCGCACCCCGCGCCCCGCCCCCGCACCAGGTAGCACTCCCCTGCCGGCCGCCGCGGTCAGGCGGTGAGGGCGGGGGCGGGCGGGGGCGGGGGCGGACCCCAGCCTCCGTCGGGGCGCTGGCGGTCGACGAGGTACTGGCAGGCCTTGCGGATGGCGGGCGAGTCGAGGCTCTCGCCGGCCGCCACCAGGCCCGAGACGCCGAACCAGGCCCCGTACGTGAAGCAGACCGCCCAGGAGCCCATCCTGCGCCCCGTGAGGCCCCCGCTCGGGCCGGCGGGGCGGCGGGCGGCACCAGGAGCCGTCCTTGCGCTGGATCTGCTTGATGAAGCGCACGCCGCGCTGCACCGCCTTCCTGCGCCGGCGTCGGCGGGGCGGCGGCGGCGGCGGCGGGAGGCGCACTTGAGCTCCTTGGCGCGGTGCTCGGGGTAGTCCTTCATGAAGGCGGAGAGGGCGGTGACGCAGGCCGACGTGCACTCCACGCACGGGTAGTCCACCATGATCTCCCCTGCCGCCCCGTCGCCGGCCCCGCGCCGGCGGCGGCGCAGGGGCCACCGCACCGAAGACCTCGGAGGGGTTGATGAGCTCGAGGAGGTAGGAGCCGCGGCGCTGCTCGTAGGTCGCCCAACCCCCATCGACGCTCTGCAGCGAGAGGATGACGTTGACGGCGTCGAAGAGCCGCTCGTCCGAGATCCGCCGCGACTTCTTGATGTACCTGCGCCGGCTCACCCGCCGCGGCGCGCGGCCGGCGCGCGGCGGCCTGCGGGGCGCACGGGAGCTTGTGGAGCATGAGGGTGGCCTTGAGGCCCTCGGCGGTGCAGTCGGAGATGGGCCAGCCGTGGTCGATGGTGCTGAAGGGCCAGGCCCCGTTGGAGATGTGGCGGTAGTACTTGGCCATCTCCGGCACGTCCTCCCGCACCTGCCGGCGTTTCGCTCGCCCCCCGCCGGCCCCGCGCCCCGCCAGCGCGCGAGCCGCGCCGCGCCTGCGAAGTGTCGATGTACATGTACGCCTTGGCGAGCGTCTCCTGGAGCTCGGCGGTGAGGCCTGCGCGGGGTGAAGTCAGCCGGGGGGCGGGGCGGGGGCGCGGGGCGGGGCGGGCCCGTGGTGATCATGGCCTGGACGGCGAAGGCGCAGTCCCAGAGCTGGGAGCCGTTGTAGCCCTGCATCTTCATGCCGTCCTCGGCGAGCCAGAGGTAGTCGGCGAGGCGCTCCCGGTGCCGCTCCAGCGCCTCGCACTCCCCGAACTCGTGGAAGATCGAGAGCATGTTCATCGTCTTGTTCACCTGCGCGCCCGCCCTCCCGCTCGCCCCCCGCCGCCGCCCCGCCCCCGCCCCGCCCCGCCCACCGGCCCGATGCAGATGTACTTGGTGTTGCGGTCCTCGGACTGGATGTGGTCGATGCAGCACTTGAGGGCCCGCCGCCGCAGCCACGGGATGTAGATCTTCTCGTACAGCACCGTCAACCCTGCGGGGGCCCTCGCCCGCCTGCGGGGGGACCCGGGGGCGCGCGGGGCGCACGGTTGGTGATCTTCAGGACCCAGGACTGCTTCGTGTAGGTGTCGTTGGGGTGGCAGTTGTCGCGGAGGGAGCTCCAGCGGATCTGCTCGTACGGCTCCGCGTGGATCTCCTGCGCGCGCGTCACGTCGCGGCGACGGCGGGGCGGCGGGCGGGGCGCCTCGCGCAGCGAGAGGAGAAGCTCGTCGAGGGGCGGCACGGCCCGCGCCCCGTACACGTACGCCATCGGCAGGTACACCACGCGGCAGTGGCACCACATGCGCCCCGGGCACACCGGCGCCCAGTACGGGAGCAGCCTGGCGGGGGTCAGCGGGCGGGGCGGGGCGGGGCGGGGCGGGGCGGCGTGCCAGAGCTCCGGGGTGATGGGGTTGAGCCCGTTCCAGTCATAGAGGTTCATGGCGGCGAGCTGGGGCCGGGTCAGCGGCGCCGGGGCGCGGGGCGGGGCGGGGCGGGCCCAGAACTTGGCCCAGGAGGGGGCCCCTACGGCGCCGCCCTGGGACTTCAGGAAGTTGCGGCCGGCGATGGCGCGGGGGTCGTCCTTGGGGACGCCGAGGACGCGCAGCGCCACGTAGTTCAGCGTCGACCCGAACATCGTCGACTTGCTCTCGATGTGCCTGCCGCCCCGTCGCCCCCCGCCCCCGCCGGGCGGCTGGCGGCGCGCACGTCCCCCAGCCGCCGTCGGCGTTCTGGTGGTTGGTGAGGTAGCGGATCATCTCCGACTTCTGCGCGGCCGACAGCTCCGTCTTCGAGATGTAGCACGTGAACACGAGCCCTGCGCCGCACCCCTCAGCGCCCGCCCCGCCCCCTCCGCCCCGCCAAGGGCGCACCCGGGAGGAGGAACATCGGACCGCCGTAGTCTGCGAGGGCGGCGCTCAGGTTTCAGCGCGCGGCGGGTAGGGGAGGCGGACCAGCGGGCCAGTGGCCGTCGTCGTCCTGCAGCTCGGAGAAGAAGCTCGTCGCGCGCCGCGCAGCCTCCTCGGGCGTCTTCGCCTTCGCGCCGCTCGGACTCTCCACCCCGACCTGCGCCTTCTTCGCCGACGCTGGCCCGAACACCGCTCTCTGCAGCCGGTAGATGCGGTCCGCCGAGTTCTGCACCCGCGTCAGCCCGCCCGAGGATCCGCGTCACGCCAGGCGCTCGGGCCGGTAACGGCGCGCCTTCTGCGTCAAACGGTTCTTCGTGAAGAGGTCGCGCGCCTCGTTGCATCTCCGGTTGAACTCTGCGGCCTTTTCGGACGCGACATACTGACCGGCCTCGATGTACTTCCACACCTGCACACAGTAGGGAGGTCAAGCCGGCACGGCAGCCTGTAGGCGTGGGAGCGACTGCGCTCGAATCGCTAATTCAACAAGAGGCCCCGGCAGCCCAGCACGGCGGGCGCTACTTCTTTAACGCGCTTCCAGCACCGCAACTCGCGGCGGGAGCGGGGAGGGCCGCCGAATACGTGCGCTACCTACTCCACGCATTTAGAGACACTGGACCGAGTGCTAGATCCGCGCGCGACGCGCCGCTATCGCGTTCGCAGGACGAACCTGGCGCCCGTTCTCGCACACGAGCGACCAGTAGGACGGCATCGTGAGTCGATTCCTTGCGCGTAATTCGGCACGCGAGCCCAGCTAGCGCATGCAAGCTGGGTATAGCACTGACTTTCGTCGTAAACTCGTCGCGAACGCAGAGAAGCCGCGAAGCGGCGAACGAAGTGAGCTCTACCTGTGTCGCTTTTCAGAAGGGGTCGATTTTTTTCGCTAACAAAAACGGGTACAAGCTTCTGAAGAACTCAATAGAAAAGATACGTCAGCGCAGACTCGCCGTCACGGTAGTGTTTTGTGACGCCGTCACGCCCAGGTAATCATTATAAATGCATAAGATTAAGAATGGGCTAGGGCATAGTTTGCAGCGCTACGCGTTGCATGCGCCAAAGCTTGCGCAAGTGCTGGAGTCGAGGGAACGTAGAGTTGGTGTATCCCCAGGTCGACCTGTGAAGTACCCTGGTCGCAGTGCTTCGCCGTCGGTGGTCGTTGCTGTGTAAAGGCCGGGCTGTTGTTTCGGAGGTCGTATGCGTGATCAGGTACGTCCGGCTTGTGAGCTTAGCGCAGCTTGTCGGAAAGGTCGAGCTGATTAGCGTGCCGTCTTGTCGCAGGTCTCCGGTTCCGGGGAACCATGTCCAAGGAAGTCGCATCTGCTGCGAAAGGCGTGAAACGAATGGTAGGCACGCTTGCGATGTGATCGTGCTGACTACGCTCGGCTATCAGCGTTATCATCCCTCGCGGCTTCGCTCTTTCAGGAGAGCTGCCCCGCAGATCGAAACCATTAGCATCTCCTCGTTAAGCACTAAAACGCTATAGCCGCGAACGCGCGCGCGTACGTGGGCGGAGGCGCGGCGGGCGGCAGCACGGCTCGCCGGGCGGGGCGGAGGCGCGGCGGGCGGCGGAGCGGCGCGCCGGGCGGGGCGGAGGCGCGGCGGGCGGCGGCGTGGCTCGCCGGGCGGGGCGGAGGCGCGGCGGGCGGCGGCGCGGCTCTCCGGGCGGGGCGGAGGCGCGGCGGGCGGCGGAGCGGCGCGCCGGGCGGGGCGGAGGCGCGGCGGGCGGCGGCGCGGCGCGCCGGGCGGGGCGGAGGCGCGGCGGGCGGCGGGCTCTCCGGGCAGGGCGGAGGCGCGGCGGGCGGCGGCGTGGCTCGCCGGGCGGGGCGCATGTGCAGCGGGCGGCGGCGTGGCGCGCCGGGCGGGGCGCAGGCGGGGCGGTCGGCGGCGCTGCTCACCGGGCGAGGCGAAGGCGCGACGGGCGGCGGAGCGGCGCGCCGGGCGGGGCGGAGGCGCGGCGGGCGGCGAAGCGGCTCTCGGCGCGGGCGGAGGCGCGGCGGGCGGCGAAGCGGCTCTCGGCGCGGGGCGGAGGTGCGGCGGGCGGCGGCACGGCTCGCCGGGCGGGGCGGAGGCGCGGCAAGCGGCGGCACGGCTCGCCGGGCGAGGCCTAGGGCGCGGCTAGAATTCGAACGCGGCAGGGCGGCGCGGGGCGAGGCGCGGTGGGCGCTTTTAGAGTCAGGCGCCGGCGGCCTAGAAGCTGTCTTAAGCTTCACGTGTTGCAATTCAGAACGTTTAACCCCCCTTGCGCGCACATCCTGATCATGAGACGAGCAGGGGCGGGCGGGGGCGAGTCGAAGCCTTGAAGACCTAGTATATGCATGCTGCAATCACATAACTTAAGTAACAATTAGTAAAGGACTTGGTCGCCGATCCGGGCCGAGCCGAGGGGTCGCGCGCGGAGCGCGCGACCCCGAGGGGAGGTCAATCAACGTTAACGTTGATCATGAAGGCATCAAGGCATCTTCGAATTCAAGCTCGCGATGGGCGGCGCGCGGTGCGGCTCGCCGGGCGGGGCGGAGGCGCGGCAAGCGGCGGCACGGCTCGCCGGGCGAGGCCTAGGGCGCGGCTAGAATTCGAACGCGGCAGGGCGGCGCGGGGCGAGGCGCGGTGGGCGCTTTTAGAGTCAGGCGCCGGCGGCCTAGAAGCTGTCTTAAGCTTCACGTGTTGCAATTCAGAACGTTTAACCCCCCTTGCGCGCGCGCACATGTACATCCTGATCATGAGACGAGCAGGGGCGGGCGGGGGCGAGTCGAAGCCTTGAAGACCTAGTATATGCATGCTGCAATCACATAACTTATACATTAAGTAACAATTAGTAAAGGACTTGGTCGCCGATCCGGGCCGAGCCGAGGGGTCGCGCGCGGAGCGCGCGACCCCGAGGGGAGGTCAATCAACGTTAACGTTGATCATGAAGCCTTGAAGGCATCAAGGCATCTTCGAATTCAAGCTCGCGATGGGCGGCGCGCGGTGCGGCTCGCCGGGCGGGGCGGAGGCGCGGCAAGCGGCGGCACGGCTCGCCGGGCGAGGCCTAGGGCGCGGCTAGAATTCGAACGCGGCAGGGCGGCGCGGGGCGAGGCGCGGTGGGCGCTTTTAGAGTCAGGCGCCGGCGGCCTAGAAGCTGTCTTAAGCTTCACGTGTTTCAATTCAGAACGTTTAACCCCCCTTGCGCGCACATCCTGATCATCGGATCATGCATATGAGACGAGCAGGGGCGGGCGGGGGCGAGTCGAAGCCTTGAAGACCTAGTATATGCATGCTGCAATCACATAACTTATAAATTGAATCCTGCGGAGTTTGCCGTTCGTGGGAATGTCCCGTTGGGGATCCCTGGTGGTCGCCCGCCTCCTGCGCCGTCCCCTCCTGCTCTGGCCCCTGTAGTGACCCTTGGGCCCATTCCTATTCCTGCTCTCGCTGCCCCTCTCGACGCTCCTTTCCCCCCATTCCCTGCGGTCCCGATCCCTGTGCTCCTTGGCCCTCTGGCCCCGCCTCTGCCTCCTCCCTCCTTACAACTTGCTGTCACGGGGCCTCTTCATGATCACTTGCCTGTTCCCCGGCAGGTCCCTGGTCATCTTGCAGCTCCATACCCCTTCTTACCTCTTCCCCTTGCTCCTCCACTTCCGCCCCTGCGAGGCCCTCTTTCTGACGTCCTCCTGGTTCAGCCCCCTCTTCAGCCCATCCTTCTTGCCCCCGCTTCTGCAACTGTGACGCCCCCGGAACCTGGCGAGGCACGTAGCAGCACAGCGGCAGCAGCGCGGAGCGTGGTACGCACCTTTTCTTACCCTTTGCGTGATTCTGGGACTCTCCTGCCTTCGGGCGCAAACTTTCTGCCGTATGGCGCAAACTCTCTGCCCTCGGGCACAAATCGCTGATCCTTCTATCTATACGCATAGTTTACTACGTTTTGCGCCTACCTCTATGCCTGTTCCTGACGCTTGCGTCGCGCGTAGAGCTCTGACCGTTATGGCGAACGTACAAAAATGGAAACTGGCTGCGCAGCGTGACGCTTCTCAAAAGCTCCAGAAGCCTGATCAACGGCCTCGTTTTATCGGTCTCTGGCACCGTGGTGACGCCCGTCGTGAGCAGGACGCCTTTGGTGCCGCGCCGGCCGCTCAGAAGTACCTTACAAAGATGGAACTGCTCCATGCCGACGGGGTCTCTCGTCAAATGCGTCTTCGTTTCCCGTTAAACCCTGGTGCCGCTCGTTTCACGGAAGCCCGCGATGTGTCAGCAGTCCAAGGCTCCGTTCGACAGAAACACATGCTCACCCGCATCAAAGCTATGACTCAGCACTACCAAACTCCTCCTTTTCAGCGCCGGATATACACAACCGATTGGAAGGGCAACCGTGTGCACGGTCACACTCCTGGAATTACCATTGAGGCCCGCTCTAACACTGAAAAGAATGCTGTTGACATGACTCTGGACTTCCACTGCCCCGACCACGGCGCCTACCAGTCGTTCGTGGCGCACCATGGAACCTTGGACAAAATCCTGGACGCTTTCCCCTCTGTGCGCGTTGAACGCGACTCTCTCAGCAAACGTGAATTGCTTTTCTCTGACATGGACTTTGTCACTGATTTTGTCCGTGCAAACTCTGCCTCTTGCCTCCCCGGCTCTGTACCAGCTTTCAGCAAAGAAATGGCGCCCACTGATCCTGAGCCCCGTGTCTTGGTCGAACTTTCTATCAGCCTCCCTCCATCGGCCCCACCGCACCATTCCTTTTATACTGCAGCTACTATGGAGTCTGATGAGTTTATTCAGACTGTCCTTGTCTCAATTCAGCATGCGTTCACCCAACCTAACAACGTCCTGGTCTCCAGCAAGGCCCCAACAGAGATTGACACAGACATGCTTTTTCAAAAAATTGAGCTTGCATCTGCGAACCCCAACATTACTCTTGGCGACCACACAATGTTCTTACCCCTTTCAATGAACACCCCAACTATACTTTGTGCTGTGGCTGCTCAGAAACTGGCTGATTTTGCTGTGGACCATGACCCTGTTTATTATGACCGCCGTGATCCATCAACTAAACGCCCCGAGTACAACTTTACTTTTAAGTGTGACCCTGTACTGGTGGATCCGGCTTTTCCTCTGCGTGTGGAAACGGGGAGCCGTGAGGCAAACCTTGTTGAGAATCGCCCCGTCACTCCTCCTTGCCTCTCGGATGCCTATGGTTACCCAGACGGTACTATTGACCCATCTTTTCTTCCTTCCGTTAAACGTTTGCATCTTTCCTCTCCTGCTGACCTTTCGGTTCTCAGTGATGATTCGGGTTCTCCTGTGGTGCTCATTGACTATGATACTGAAGCTGATGCCATGGACCTTTAATTTCTCTCCTCGACTGGGGTTTAAAGCTCTAAACAGGATCGGGAATACCCCAGGCCGGCATTAGGAAGAGGCCCGCATTGGGATTTCGCCGATTGTTTTCCAGGTTTGCGTGTATGAGCGCCGGACCGCCGGGGCATACATGGTGAACTGTATAGGCGCCTGTCTGCGCCGCCACTACCCTTGTCTGGTTGGTTCACTGTCGATTGTGCTTCGGGCCTTCGGGTCCTTCGCCTTTCGTCATAACCGTACAGCCGGCTTGGGCGTGTCTTATACATACTCTTCTTCTTCTTGTGACGCTGGGCGGCACTATCTTTTTGCATGCCCCTCCCGCCTCTACGTCCCCGGTCTCTTTGCGTCTGCATCCACTTTCCCGGATCCGCTTGCAGGCCCCCTCGCCTCCAGAGCTCGCCATCACTTCGGCCTCCCTCGCCTCCGCTCTCGATTCTCCATACCCTTCGAATAGCCGCCTTCTCTCTCCTCCTCCGCCCTCCCTCCCCCCCTCGAGCTCCGGGTCCTCGGCCTCTGCCCCGCTTCCGAGTGTTGGCGAGACTGTCCTCTTTTCGGTCTCCCCGTCATTCCGGCTCCCTGCTCCCCCTTCGGCGCCTCGGGTCCCATCTGCGGGTCCTATCCCGCTTCCTGGCGCTCGTGAGATTCGCCGCCGGCGCCCTCGTCGGGCCCTTGCGCCCTCGAGCTCGTCTCTCTCTGCGCCGCCCATGGCCCTGACCTCCGTGTCATCTGATCCGGCGCCACCCGACCTTTCTCCTGCTTCGCTGCCCTCTCTTCGGCGCCGGCAGCGATCCCCGTCACCTGCTCGCGGCCCTTCCCCTGCCTCCGACCCTTCCTCGGCCCCCTCCTCGCCTCTTCCGTCTCGTCGGCCCCCGCCGCGTTCCCGTCGGCGGATCTCTCGATCGACCCTGGACCCTCCGCCTGCCACTGTCTGCGGGGTACCTCCGCCGCCGTGTTCGGCGCCGGCTGTCAGTACTTTGCTCGGTAGCTCCCCCGTCGTGGCTCCTCGGGGGCCTCTTCGTCGTCGTCGTTCGCTGGGTTCCGGCTCCGGGTCAGATTTCTCGCCGGGCTTACCTTCTCCTGGCTCTGCTCCTGGGCCCTCAGCTCCGGGACCGGCTTCCCCGATCTCCTCCCGGACTCGTGGTCGTACCCGTCGCCGGCTTGCCGAGCCTGCGGCTCCTTCTACTTCCCCCCGGCGGTTTGCCGGGCCGGACCCTCCGGCCTTTGTTCTTGATACCGGACTGCCGCCTTTGCCTTCGTCTTCTGCTTCGCTGGTCGCGATCGTATCCCGCCGGCGCCGGCGTACTTCTTCGTCTTCTAGTTTAGTTCGGTCTGGTTCGGATGCCTATGGTTACCCAGACGGTACTATTGACCCATCTTTTCTTCCTTCCGTTAAACGTTTGCATCTTTCCTCTCCTGCTGACCTTTCAGTTCTCAGTGATGATTCGGGTTCTCCTGTGGTGCTCATTGACTATGATGCTGAAGCTGATGCCATGGACCTTCAATTTCTCTCCTCGACTGGGGTTTAAAGCTCTAAACAGGATCGGGAATACCCCAGGCCGGCATTAGGAAGAGGCCCGCATTGGGATTTCGCCGATTGTTTTCCAGGTTTGCGTGTATGAGCGCCGGACCGCCGGGGCATACATGGTGAACTGTATAGGCGCCCGTCTGCGCCGCCACTACCCTTGTCTGGTTGGTTCACTGTCGATTGTGCTTCGGGCCTTCGGGTCCTTCGCCTTTCGTCAAAACCGCACAACCGGCTTGGGCGTGTCTTATACATACTCTTCTTCTTCTGATCGTAGTGTTGATGCTAGAGTTAGTTTCAATACTAGCTATAGTCCTCGTGCTCGACCTGTTGTTCGCCGTCGTTTGCAGTTCGACTGCCCGCCTCGACCCCGGCCGGCTTTAGTGATTCCTTTGACTGTCCTTTTGCCTGCTCTTGATCCGCCTGCTCCGCCTCCTGTGTCCTTCTCGACCTCGTGCCGTAGCTCTGCCCTTTCGCATCGTCCTGCTTCGCCTCCGCCTCCATGTCGTCTTGTTGTTCCTCTTACGTATATACTTGTCTTCTTCCTGTTATTTATCTTTCTCAATTTTGTCCCCCGCTTCTTAGTGATGTAATTCCTTCTGATATTGATGGTATCTCTAGCTCTGGCTCTTCAAGGCTTCTTCGTGTCAGTTATCCTCTGTCCCTAGATCTGCTCGATTTATCGTCTCTTCTCGCTATCGATCTGTCTCGAGCTCTGTGTCTTTCCTTTTTTATTGTCGATTTTGGCTCTTTGTCTTATCTTTCTTCGTGCTCTTGTCTTAGTTATTTTGCTTTTTTGTCTTTATGCCCCCTGGGCAGCCCCCGCAGTGCTGGTGTCTAGAGACTGTGGCCGGTAATTCACCAAAAAAACTTATAAATTAATTAAGTAACAATTAGTAAATTAAAGGACTTGGTCGCCGATCCGGGCCGAGCCGAGGGGTCGCGCGCTCCGCGCGCGACCCCGAGGGGAGGTCAATCAACGTTCACGTTGAAGGCATCAAGGCATCTTCGAATTCAAGCTCGCGATCGCCGATCGCGAGTCGCGTATACGTACTAGTACTATAGCTAGCTTTCACTGCGTTCGCCCCCACTTGCCACCGGCAAGAGGGCACTTGTACCCGCCCAGCTGGCACTGTCGCCGCACTGACACGGCACTGCAGCTGTCTGGCAGCTTACTAGCACGCAGCAGCACTCGTCTTCAGCTATCTATAACGCTACATAACACACACCAAGGCGGCGTTCGGCGCCATGGCTGGCCTGGAGCCCGCAGATGCCAACGAGCTCTCTCGGGCCATCGCGGTCATCGCAAAGCAGACCGTGCACATCCAGCAACTCGAAGACCTCGTTCGGCGGGGCACCTCGGGCAGCGAGCTGCCAGCCGAGGCCGGCGAACCTCTCCTCTCGCCGACTGCGAAGCGAAAGCGCGCCTCCGGCGGTCCGAGGCCCGACGATACAGGTGCGGATGCCGGGCTGTTCTCGCGCGCGCCGCCCAGGAGTTAATGCTCCTGGACAGCGAGCGTCGCCGTGTCCTCCGCCCTACAGAACGCTGAGCTCGCACAGAGCCGCGCGCAGTGCGAAGAGGTGCTTTTCGCTGATATCCTCGATTTCCTGCGGGTGATCGGAGTTGACCCGTCCGTAGCTGCAACTGGAGATTTCAAAGATGCGGGCGGCGCGGGAGGCGGAGAGCGTGAACGACGCCAAGACAATTGATGTGCGCAAACTGCGAGGCGGATGCGTCAGTTCTGAGCTCGCGCGCATCGCGCACCGCAGCAGCTACGGCGGCAGCGGCGGTACCTGCTTGAGGTGGAGGGCGAGCTGAAGGCGCGCCTCAAGAGCGTGGAGGAGGAGAGCCGAAAGACGAAGGAGGACGTGGAGCAGCGAGCGCGCGAGGTGGAGAAGGAGCGGGCGTCGCTGGCTGACAAAGTGCGGGCGCTGGAGTCGTCGCTGCGGGACCAGAAGGGGGCCCTCGCGGAGGCGGAGCAGCGGGCGGCGGCGCAGCAGAAGGCGCTCCAGATCGAGCTGGAGGAGCTCAGGGAGAGGGCGCGCGGGGGCGCTCGGGGGATGGCGGCGCCGTCGCTGAGGCGCGCGGCAGGTGGACGAGGGGAGGCGAAAGGCGAAAGAGGTGGAGAAGCAGCTTGAGGAAGGGGAGCTCGCCCAGGCGGCGCTTATGCAGGCGCGCCGCCTGGCGCACCGGCCCCGCAAACCTGCGCAGAGCGCCCACCGCAGTTGAGGGAGGAGCAGAAGGTGCTGAGGTCGCGGGCGGACGCGCACGAGGAGGCCGAGGCCGTCATACGCTCCCTTCGCGGTGCGCCGGGCAGCCGTCCCGCCCCCGCCCGGCCTGGTGCGACGCCGGCACAGCGGAGATCCGGTCGCTCGAGGAGGGCGTGGGACGGCGCGGGCGCGCGGGGCCGCGGCAGAGCGAGAACGTGGAGCTGCTGAGCGAGGAACTCGAAGCCGCACAGCAGCGCGCCGCCCGCGCCGAGGAGGCCGCCACCGCCTCTGCCGCCGCCGCCGCCCGCGCCGACGTCCTCGCCGCCGAAGTCGCCGGCTGGTGCGCCCCGCGCTTGGCCTCGCGCGGCCCCGGTGAGCGGCGGGGACAGGGAGCGGGTGGCGCGGACGCTGCTGGCGGGCGGGGCCGGGAGGGGAGGCGGCCGGCTCTGGGCACGGGGAAGGGAAGGCGACGGCGGGGGCGGTGGCAGCGCACGTGCAGCTGCTGCAGAAGGACCGGGCGCTGCTGGCGGACCAGCTCGGCGTCCTCGCCGCCCAGGCCGCCGCCCTCGAGGCCCGCGTCGCCGCCCTTTCCCGCGAGGTCCGCCGCCCTCGCCCCATCCCCCGCGCCGCCCCGAGCCGGCCGGCAGCTCGAGGGGGCGCGGGGCGAGGCGGAGAAGGCGGGGCGGGAGGCGGCGGCGGTCCAGGAGGCGTCGCGGCGGTGCGAGCGGCGGCTCGCTATCGCTCTCAAGGAGCGCGATGGCTTCAAGCGCATCATCGTGCGCCCCGCGCCCCCGCCCCGCCCCGGCCACCGACGCGCGTCCCAGGACTCCTACGGCGAGGAGCTGACGATGGCGAACGTCGACAAGCTCACGCAGGAGCGGGCCGGGGTGCGCTGCGTGGGCCCCTCCCTTCGGGGCGGGCGGCCGAGCCGGGCGGGGGCGGGGCAGCTGCTGGAGGAGAGCCTCGGGGAGGAGCGGAAGTTGGTGGCCGAGCTGCAGGCCCGCCTCGCCGCCCAGGCCGACCCCGCCGCCTCTGCCGCGCCCTCCTCCGTCGGCCAGGTCTCGGCAGCCGTGCAGCTGAGGGTGCGCCCCTCGCCGTCGCGGCGCCGCTGCGGCGCGAGCGGGCCGCGCAGGAGGAGAACGAGCGGCTGAAGGTGCAGGGGGCGTCGCTGGAGCGGGAGTGCGAGCAGCTCTCCAAACGCGTCGCCGAGCTCGAAGCCCGGGTCCGCGAATTCGCGCGCCCCGCCCCCATTCGCGCGCGCCCCGCGCCGCGAGCGAGCGCTCGATGCAGCTGGGGCGTGGGGAGTACAATGCGGCGTCGGCGAAGGTGCTGCACATGCGGTTCAACCCGGCGGTCGTCGCAGCGGCCGCGAAGATGGGCATGGGGCCCGCTGGCAGCGCCGCCTCCTCGCTCACCGCCGACATGGCCCGCCTGCCCCGCCCCGGGCGCCGGCGGCGGCGCCTCACGCGCGGCGCAGGAGGCGATGCGGGGCGAGAACGAGCGCCTCAAACAGCGCGTCGCCGCCCTCGAGGCCGACCTCCTCAAGGCGCCCCGCCCGCTCCCCGCCCCCGCCCCGCCCCTCACGCCGCCTCGCAGCGCCCGGAGCATGGCGCGGGGCAGGCGGAGGGCGCCCCGGGGCGGGGGGCGCGGGGCTTGCAGACACCGGTCACACCGTCGACGCCGGCTACGCCAGGCTCAGCGGGGGCGGGGGCCGCCCCGCTCGCGGGGGAGGCCGCGGAGCGGGAGCGAGAGCGGTTGCGGGAGCAGGTGCGGGACGCGCAAAAGAACGTCACGCGCATGAAGGAGGTGGGCAGCCTCCACGCCACGCGCCTGCCGGACGCTCACGCCCGCCCGGGGCGCAGGTCTTCAAGCGCTCCGTGCAGGAGTTCCGCGAGGCGTGCTACAACCTCTTCGGGTACAAGATGAGCATGATGAACCAGGAGTACCAGCTGCTCTCGGCCTTTGCGGAGAGCGAGCGTGACGTCCTCCGCTTCAAGCTCGACGAGCAGGGCCGTATGCAGGCAAGCGCCCCTCCCCCCCCCCCTCCCCCCCCCCCCCTCCCCCCTCTCCCTCACTCTCCCTCTCTGCCCTCCCCTCCCCTCCCCATCCTGCCCTTACCCATGCGCCAGATGCTTGAGACGGAGTACTGTTGCCCCGGTGGCCGCGTGCCTGCGGATGTCCTGGAAAGCCTCCGGATCTCTCACTCTATCCCCGCCTTTCTGGCCAGCCTCACCCTTCACCTCATGCAGAACCAAACGCAGATTTGAAACATAAAGCATGCAGTTGTATTGTAACAACGAGATTTAAATTTCCGCTTAGCCAACGTTTAACTGGCGCTGCAGCTGCGGCAAGGTGCAAGGTGCACTCCGAGCCTCAGGCCTCTGAGGCTCATGTGAATTATAAGCAAATGAAATTAAGGTTCGGGTACTGCAATCCTGGACCAGGGGGGCCGGCCCCGCGGGGTCAGACTTCGAGAGTCCCATCCGACTCGGCGATGATCATGGCCGCGGCATGGCGCCGGCTTGAGTCCCGGCCCGGCGGATCCGGATACCGTAGTACCATGATATCGATCGGGGCCCGGCCGGGCCGGGCCCGGGGCCCCCGGGGAGTTTTGGATCCGGACCCGGGACCGTCGGACTCCGAGGCTCATGATCACTGAGTCAAGCTTTCAAAACTTTACTTGATCATCGGATTTAACTATATATAGCTCTATCGCTTCAAGGCCTAGGCTCCAAGGCTTGTCACAGTGTAGCTTCATGATCAAAGGCTCAGGGCTTAGTAACTTCACTAGTTAACGTTGCTAGGCAACCTTGCCAAGTTGAACGGTCACCGGGTTTGATCCGATGATCATGAGGATACTATAGCTATATAGCTATGATATATCGATGGACTCCGGGACTCTCGAACTCAGTGACTCGAACAACTCCCAGGGAGTCCGAGGAGAGACACTCTCTTAGACCGTCGGACTCAGAGTCGAGCTCAGCTGCAGATCTAGAGTCACTGAGTCTCAGAGCCCCCCCTCGAAGTCTGTCATGATCAGAGTCTGGCCGGGCCCAGCCGGGCGGGGCAGCGGGCCCCACCGGGCCGGCAAGCCTGAACTTCCGAACTTCGGAAGTTCAGAATTCAAATCACTGAGCCATCGAGCCTCAGGGCCTCGGAGGATGATCACCGGATCATGATCTTGATCAACAGTACTAGAACTAGTACGACTCCGTGAGGTCGAGCTCCCGAGGTTAATGTTCAACGGTTCCGGATCCGGGATCATCGGATCATGATCATGCAAAGCTTCAAGCATTTGGACACGAATTGAGTCGCAACGTATAAGCTGAGCCCCAGGGGAGTAATGCGCCTCTCTGCGAGCACCGGCTACAGGTGTCCACACGGCGGGTGCATTGGGGCGGCGGGGTCGTCTCGGGACAGTGGCGGGAGCCCCTACGGGCTCTGGGGACCGGACACGGAGTCAGCCTGCGCCGGGGGCCTGAAGGGTCAGCTCGCGATCGGAATCGGATGCAGGTTGAAGCAACGAATTCGAACTGTTCTCTTGTTGTTGGAAAAATCAGATGACAACAAGGGCTTGCTGTTTCTGATTGATGAGCCGGATTGATTGTTTCTGTTTCTTGCTGTTTCTGATTGATGAGCCGGCGCAGGCTGACTCCGGATCCATGTCGGGCCCCCCACAGGGCCTGTAGGGGCTCCCGCCACCGGTACCGCCCCGAGACGAACCCCGCCGCCACAAGACGCGATGCAGCACCACGCCGTGCGGGCACACGTAGCTCTAGCTAGCTAGAGTGTCCGCGGGGAGGCGCATTACTCTCCTTAGGGGGCCTCGCAGGGCCCGGCTAGCGCTGGCCGAGCGTGAGCTCGGTGGGCTGGGCCCGCGGCTGCGGCGGCCGCAGTGTACATTCCCACACTTGTAGCCCGGACCTGCGTCTTAAGTACGTGTCCAAATGCGGACGACCTCGATACCATCACGCTGGAAACCTGAGACAATTGAATGTTCGCCTCGGAGGGGGCGCAGTGCACGTGGGCGTACCCATGAGACCCAGAAGCCATTGAAGCGCGGCCGCAGCGGGACTGATGTGCCTTGGGAGATGTCGACGGCTTGGGCGCTGGCGGGGATTGGGATCTCCTTCTTGGTCACCTTGTTTGCGAAGAAGACACGAGCGACATCGTCTGTTACGCGCTCAATCTGCAAATTCGTTTCACCGTCCGGCAACTCGATAGCAACAGCTGCGGCACTACCAGGAACACCTAATTTGTAAGAAAACGCTGTCGTGTAATAGGCGGTGTGTGTGCGTGCGATGCCGAGCGAGACGCCGCGTGCCGAACGCAACATTTGTTGCGTGTACCCGCGGCGCAGTTTGCAACCCGGGTCGTCGTTCAACTCCATCTCAACGGCCCAGCCTGCGGTGGCCCGCTGCCGTGCAACTCCATATCAGCGCGCCGGCGCTTTATGATCTGCAAGCATGGACCTGATCACCTCCGCGTACGATTCTGACCCGGAGTCTGATCAGTTTTCGCCGGCGCCGAAGTCTGAGCGCGCGAAGCACGTACGCACCGATGTGCAGGGCCAAACGCGCGGATACGTCGCGAAACGGTTCAGAAGCGTGGCGGCAACAGGAGGCGCCGGCGATGCGCGGACGCTCGCCGCTTCCGGCCCGTTGAGCGCGCATAGCGCTTGCGTGGGTGGTTTACAGCACCTTCCAGCAGCGGGCACGTGTGCGGCTGGTCCCTCGCTGCCGGAAACGCCGTCGGCCGAAGTGCCGCCCCCATCTTCATTCGGAGAGCCGGTGGCGCCTTCAGCATTCCCCATAAGACGGGCAGCCCGTCTATCCGCCCATTCAGGAGCGATCAACGTGCTGCGATGGAGCCCGCGCGATGGTGCATGCAGCGTAGCCGCTCGACATCAAAACGTGTCCTCACATTGTCTGCAGGCAAGTTACTCGCCTCTGCAGCCATGGACAAGACCATAAAGTTATGGGAATGCGAACCATTTCTTCGAATGCACCAAGAGCTACGCGGGCATACTGGTGAACGAGAAGTTAAACACGAGTGCAAACGAATTTGATTCCTACCTACTCAGAGGGCGTTCGGGATGTCCAATGGTCTGTGTCTGGATCTCGCTTGCTCACAGCATCTTTCGACAAAACATCTGCTATCTTCGATGCGAGCACTGGTATTCTAGATAAGGTGCAGAGACAAGTGACATTGCTCAAATGGGTGCAATTTCTCAAGGCCGGCACAGAGATTCCGACACGAGAATTCTGTGATGGCTGTTCGTCTCCGTCCTGCTCACGAGCACACATTTTTGTCTGGAACCAGCATGGCAGAGTTGCAGTGCTGGGACACAAGATCAGGCATGTACGTGTCGACGTCTGTGCGCACACCAGCCTCTGGCTTGTTCAAACATGTAAATCGAACAGGATTACACAAAGCTTTAAGGGCGCGTTTGGGCAAGTTCAAGATGTAGAGTTCCTGGACGAGAATACTTTTGTGTCATCATCGGAAGTTACATCGAGAGGGACTGTGGACAAGACACTACTGGTCTGGGACCTGCGGCTGGTGTGCTTGCTTGTCGCCCTTTTGAAGATGTGAGCTCATAAGTTTCAGGGATGCGTGGTATCGAGCCAGATCTACATGGAGGCGTATTCCGCCCCTGCTATCCGGCTGCACCCCCATCGACCCAGCTTTATTGCCCAGAGTAACGGGAACTACATTGCCATTTTCAGCTCCAAAGCGCCGTTCAAAATGAACAAGCACAAGGTGCAGTTGCATGCTCGGCTGCCCCTCACGAAGCCTAGCTCATCGAATGCAGCGATTCGAGGGACATCAGGTTTCAGGATTTCGCGTCCTCTGCGGTTTCAGCCCGGACGGGGAGATTATCGGGACTGGCTCAGCTGATGGTGCTATGTACTTCTACTCGTGGGCAGGGGCCCGACTTCTCAAGACCCTCCGTGCCCACGAACACGTTTGCTCAGACGTCGCTTTCCACCCCGCTCGCACTTCCTTCGTGGCTAGCTGCTCCTGGAGTGGAGAACTTGCGCTTTGGAGCGGCCCACCGTAGTGCTATTAGAGACGGACGCCTTGTCCGGCTCTCCGCGCGGGATGGGGTTGGACTGTGAAGCATTATGTGAAAAAGCTAACTCGCGACACACGCTGACTAAGCTACTTCGCCTGCGGATGCGACGCAACATACGAGATAGCGTCCGCCACGGAGTGGATCTTCTCCGCCTCCTGGTCGGGGATCTCAATGCAGAACTCGTCCTCGAAGCTCATCACGAGCTCGACAGTGTCGAGGCTGTCCAGGCCGAGGTCGTTGATAAAATGAGAGTTGGGAGTAACCTTCTCGGGGTCCACCTTCTGGAAGTTCTTAATGACGGTGATGACCTGGTCGAAGCGGCGTGAGGAACCATCCAGGCCCGCGCGGTCAAGCTCGGCGCGCGAAAGGCTCACGCACCCGATCTGTGACCTGGGCACGATCCAGGAAGCTTGCGGCGCCGCCAAAGTTGCGCACCGGCACGATGATGTGTGCAGCGGGCCGAAGGGCGACAGCGGCGACGGGGCGAGCCGCGCTGGCGATGAGCCTGCGCGCCGCCGGGGCGGCAACTGCGGCAGCCGAACGGAGGACGACGCGCCGCAACATTTTTTCGCCTCGTGGGGGTGTACTCCCTTCGAACAGCCGTACCCCGGCTGCTTGGCCTCGTCGTAGCACTCCGCAAGCACACCCGTCGTAGCAGCCGTTTTCCTTTCCGGGCGCTCTCACTGATCTGCGTGTCCGCCTCGCCACGGGATGGTCTACATCGAGAGCTGGGATGAATTCGCCGCGGAGGCGGAGAAGCTTTACGCCGCGCGGCCGGCAGAGGTAAACCGGAACGCGATCGCATGCCGCCGCGCGTCCCTGCTCCGTGTGTCCGCGCGCCGACCTCGCGGCAGACAAGGTATTGCATCAAGTACAGGCACTGCGACGCTAAGCTCGTCTTGAAGGTCACCGACGACAAAGTGGTGCGGCGCGCCGCTCGCTTGGGAGTCTGCCGCGACGCTGACCGTCGCACAGTGCCTCAAGTACAGGACAGACCAGGCGCAGGACCTGAAGAAGGTGCGCTAACACCCACCTGTGCGGCATTCCGCTCGTTTATGGCGCCCGCAGATCGAGAAGCTGAACAACAGGTGGTTCCAGGTGCGGACTTGCACTTGCGCTGCTTTGCCAGCCACAACACGCCTGACGCGCCGCCAGATGACGACCGAAAAAGGAGAGAAGCGCGGCGCGGCGGCAATGGAGGGTTCGTTGGCCACCGTGTACGCGCCGGCCACCGCTCACGCGCCAAGCGCAGTCGACACGCCGGCACCAGCCAAGGGCGCAACGGTGCAGGCGGCGGCGGGCGCAGCAGGCGCAGCGAAAGATGGGGGCAAGAAGAAGCAAAAAAAGTAGTATTGCGGTGTTTTCTAACGCTTTAATGAATATTTCTGGTCGAGTTGGGATAAAAGGGCCCAGAGTCGGAAGTTCTCGGAACGTGGTTGGCCGGTGCGCCATCGTCACGATGCCAACATTCACACAGCGCGTGCGAGGGGGGGGGGCATATTCACAGGATGCGGCGTCGTGGGGCTCAGTACCAGGCGGCGTCGCGGCGGATGGTGAGCTCGAGTACGCGGGGGTCGGCGTCGAGGGCGTGCGCCGCCACGAGCCGCTCGATCACCGCGTACCTGCGCCGGCTCGCCGGGGGCGCGACGGGGCGGGGGCGGGGCGGGGACGCGGGGCGGGGCGCGCCGCGAGTGACAGAGGAAGAGGGGCTTGCCGCGCTTGAACTCGATGTCCTCCTCCCCGTACTTGTCCTGCCCCGGCGTCGGCCCCACTGCGGTGCGGCGCGGCGGGCGGCGGGCGGCGGGCAGCGGGCGGCGGGCGGCACCAGGTAGGGAGCCGGCCAGAAGGTACGGCGGCGCCCCCGTAGGAGCAGCAGCATGGACATGCGGAGGACGAGAAAGACGCCCACGCCGGCCCCGCACTTGCGCATGTGCTGCCGCCTGCCGTCAGGCCCGCCCCGCCCGCCCGGGGGCCCAGGGGAAGGCACCGAGTTGCACTCGCCCTCCCGCGCGGCCTCGTCGCGGCAGCAGCGGCCCCCGACGCACACAACGGTGCCGCAGAAGAGGCAGACGCCTGGGGGCGGCCTCGGGGGGCGGCGGAGCGGGCGGGGTGGGCGGGGCACCGTGGTAGGCGGGGAGCCCGGCGCACGAGGGGCAAGTGGCGGCGAGCAGCCGCTTGTAGAGCTCCTCAAAGAGGTACGGCAGCGGCGCCAGGCGGAACGGCTCGTCCGCCCCGCGGCCCCGCACCGGCAGCAGCTGCGCCAGTGGCGGCCGCCCGGGCGCCCGCGCCGCCGCCCGCGAGGCCTGCCGGAGCCACGCGGGGCCGACGCGCGAGGCGAGCAGCTGCGCGGGCGTCAGGGCGGGGGCGCGCGGGAGGCCGGCGGGCGGGCCTGGGAGAGGGGCGGGAGGCGGAGGGCGGCGACGAGGGCGGCGAACTCGGCGGCGGGGCCCTCGGCGCTCGGCGGCGGCGCCTGGGGCTCTCCCTCGCCCTCGAGGAGGGCGACCAGCAGGCGCGCCCGCCGCAGGAAAGGCAGAAGGGCCACCTGCAGCCGCCCCAGCAGGTCCCCGGGCGGCTCCCGCCGCGCGGGCGCCGGTCCTGGCCCCGGCGCGAAGTCGGTGAGGGGCGGCGCCGGGGGCGGTCCCAGCGGCTGGCTCGGGGGCGAGAGGGTGAGGGCCGAGGGTATGAGTGCGGGGAGGCCCGGCGGGGAGAGGGAGAGGGCCGAGGGGTCCGGCGAGAGGGGCGGCACGGGCGAGAGAGGGCTCCCCGCCGGCGGGCTGCGCCCGAGGGCTGAGGCGTCGAAGGGGCGGGGGCCGAGGGCGGGAGAGGCTGCCGGGGAGGGGGATGTGGCGACGGAGGCGAGGGAGTCGGCGAGGCGGGCGAAGGCCTCGTGCACGGCGCCCGCCTCGCCGCCCTCGCTCGCGCCGGAGCCCGCCCCGGGCCCCCCGTGCAGGTGCAGGGAGAGGAGCGCCTGGTGCGCCGCCGTCCCGTACGCAGCCAGCAGCGCCGCCCGCTCTGTAAAATCACGTCAAAGCGAGGGACCGCGGCCGGAGGGAAGAGGGGGGAGGGGGGGGGGGAGGGAGGGGGGGAGGGGAGAGGATGCGAGGGGGGAAGGGGGGAGTGGGCGGGGGGACGCACGGAGCGGGGCGTTGGGCCTGGCTGGGGCCAGGCAGGAGAGGGTATAGCACAAAAGCTGGAAGGCGTCGTGGGCGAGGAGGGGCCGGGGCGGGGCGCCCCGCCGGCGTGCCCCGCGGCTGGAAGGAGGCGCTCGCGCCCTCAAGAAGCCGCGCGAGGGCGTCCAGCTCCCGCCCCCGCGGCGCCCCCGCAGCCGCCAGCTGCCCGCACCGCACCAGGGCCCGCATCGCCGGGCCGTCCCGCGGGCCCCACTCGCAGGCGGCCGGGGCGGGCCCGAGGAGGAGGAGGGGGCGGGCCCGTCGGGCGGGGCCGGGCGGCGAGCTCGCGGGCGGCGGCGGTGTAGGCGATGGCGGCCCAGAGGTTGGCGGAGAGGAGCAGGGGCGACGCGGGGGCCGCCTCGAGGCGCAGGCCCCGCTGCGCGCAGTAGACGCGCTCCGCCAGGACCCCCACAGCGCCGTCCACCGCCGCCGCCGCCCGGGCGGCGCCTCCGCGGCGGCCCGCAGGGCGGCCGCGAGGGCGTCGAGGGCGGTGCGGAGAGGGTCCCCGTCGGGTGCGGGCGGGGCCGGGGCGGGGCCCGGGGCGAGGCGCGGGGTGAGGGGCACGAGGGCGTTGGAGAGGCGGCGGCAGGTGGGGCAGAGGATCTCGGCGCGCTCGAGCTCGACGATGGCGTCGCCCTCGTACGTCCGCATCGCCGCGTGCCGCTGCACCAGCGACGCCAGGTACCGCTCGAAGCACTCCACGTGCATCTGCCGCCCCGCGCCCCATCACGCGCCGCCCCGGGCGGGGGCCGAGGGCCGCACGGCGTGGCCGCAGAAGGAGGCGTGGGCGCCCGGTGCAGGGCGCTCGTCGAAGGGGACCCCCGCGACGGCCTCGTAGGAGGCGACCCCCGCCGCCTCCTCGTCCAGCACCATCGGCGAGGGGGCCGCCCCCGCCGCCGGCGGCAGGTTCCACTCCTCCACCTCCGCGTCCGCGAGCTGCGCCGCCCGCCCGTTAGCAGCCGCCGCGCGGGGAGGGGCCAGCGGGCGGGCCTCGTCGTCGTCGTCGTTGTCGGCCCAGGGCCCGTCGTCGTCCTCGTCCATCGCCTCGAGCTCCTCCTCCGCCTGCGCCGCCTGCGCCATCTCCTCGCGCTGGCGCCGCCGCCGGCCCTCGGCCTCCTCCCCGCCCTCCCCCTCCTCCTCGTCGTCGCCGTCGGGCATCGCCTCTTCGCCCTCCTCGAGCCCCTCGAGGGTCTCCATCAGCCTGCGCCCCCTCGTACCCAACCAGCGCCCCCCGCGCTCCCGGCGCCGCGCACTGCCCCAGGGCCTCCGCCGCCGCCGCCCCCGCCGCCTCGTCCCGTGCCGCCTGCGCCTCCTGCCGCGACGCGCCCCGCGTCGGCCCCCACGACGTGGAGGGCATCGGGGAGGGGGGGGGGGGGGGGGGGGGGAGGGGGAAGGAGGAGGGGGAAGTGGGGGGGGGGGGGGAAGGGGGGAAGCGAACCGCCGGGGGGACGCCGGGTGCGGCGCCGGCAAGGGCAGCCTCGGCGCGCCGGCGGGCCTGCGCGCCGGCCTCCTGCGCAGCCTCCACCGCAGCGCGCCCAGCCCGCACGAGCGCTTGCGCCAGCGCCGTCGCCGCCGCGCCCGCCACCACGCGCCCGCCGCCCGCCGCTGCCGCCGCCGTCGCCGCCGCGGTCGCCGCCATCGCAGCTGCGCCCGCGCCCGCCGCGCCGCCGCCGGCAGCGGCGGCGGCGGCGGCGGCCGCAAATGCAGCAGCCGCTGTCGCTGGAGATATGGTGGGGCCGGCGGGCTGCTGGGGCTGGGGTGGGGCGGCGATGGGCCGGGAGACGGCGGCGGAGGGCCGGGGCGAGTTGACGCCGCGGGGCTTGGCGCCGGGCAGGGCAGGGGGGCCCACGATGATGCGCGGCTCGTCGGCAGATGGGGACCGGTCGGGGTGCGCGAGGGCGAGTAGACGCGACGGCTGCACGAAGGAGAGGTATGCGATAGGCCGCCCCTCGGGGCCCGCCCCGCGCTCCTTGCAAAGCGCGCACAGCGGTGAGCCATCGCAGGCCGCCTCCGCGGCCTCCGTGGCGGACGCCGGCGTGGAAGCAGAGGCGGAGGCCGGAGGCGGGCTCGGAGAGACGGACGGGGGCGCGGGGGAGGGCGAGGGCCCCGCGGCGGCGGCGAAGGCGGCCTGCTTGCGGCGGAACTCCTCCATGATCTTCGCCTGCCGTTCCTTCAGCGCCCGCCGCCGCCCCGACCCCTCCTCCTCCTCCTGCCCCGCCGCCGCCCGCGCCGGCGGGCTCGCCGACGCCGCCGGCTGCGCGGCTGCTGCTGCTGCGGCTGCGGCGGCGGCGTCCCGGCGGATGGCATCACCGCAGGGCCCGCCGCGCTCGGCGGCGAGGCGTATGATGAGGTCGGCGTCCTGCGCGGGTGTCGGGCGGGGCGAGGGCGGGGCGGCGGGGCCCGCACGGCGCGCTGGAGGGCGGTGGCCTGAGGGGCGGCCCGCAGGGCGAGCAGCGCATCCAATATGCGGAAGACGGGGCCCGGGCGCGCCGACTCCCCCTCCTGCGCCCAAACCGTCAGCGCCTGGCGGGGCGGGCCAGAGGGACGAGGCGGGCCTGAGGCGAGGCGGGGCGGATGCGGAAGGGGTGGAGGAGGTTCGGCGCCGGGTCCCACTCGGAGGGTAGCTGCGCCGCCGCCTCCGCAAGGCCCGCCACCCCCTCGGCGGGGGCCTCGCCAGGTTCCGAGCAGGCGCAGGGCGGGCGCCCCGCGGCGGCCCGGCAGAGGCGGGCGAGGAGGCGGAGGGCGGCGGTGACGGAGCCGTGTGTCGCGCGGGGCCTGCATGGGGGTCAGCGGGGCGGGGCCGGGGGCGGGGCGGGCGCACGAGTTTGCGGCGGCGGCGTGCAGCGCGGCGGCGACGAGGGCGAAGGTGGCGCGGCAGGAGAGGGCCCCCGGTAGACCGCGCAGGGCCGGGAAGAGCGCCGCGTCGTTCGGCTCGAAGGCGCTGCAGGGCCGTCGGGGCGCGCCGGCGACGGGGTGCGGGGCGCGCACTGGGAGGGGGCGACGTTGGCGGGGAGGGCGGCGGTGCGGTCGTCGAGGGCCTGGAGGTCGCGGCGAGTGTAGTGCGGGTAGAAGCGGTCCACCTCGCGCCAGCACTCGGGCCGCAGCACGTAGCGCCCCTGCTGCAGCCGCACGTGGTCGGGCGCCTGGTACGTCGCCACCTCCTTAATGATCGCCTCGAGGTTCTTGCATTCCTTGGCGCGCTTGCTGATGTGCTTGAGGACCTGGCTGCTCACGCCGGCTCGGGCGGGGGTCGCGGGCCGGGGGCCAGGCGGGCGGGCGGGCGAGCCTGTGGGTGCAGTCCTCGGCGGCGAGGCGGTGGACGAGCTCGCGGCGGACGGCGGCCTCGTGGAAGAGGCCGGCGCGGGAGCGCTCCTGCAGAATCCGCACGAGGAGCACGAGCAGTTCCTCCCCGACACTCGCCTGCCACGCCTCCGCCCCGGCCCCTGCGGCCCCCGCTCGCCCCCAGCGCCGAGCGCCGGCGCGCGGCGCGCACCATCGCGGGACGCATCGAAGGAGAAGAAAGGCTCGAGGCGCCAGCGGGCGAGTGCGGCCCAGAGGAAGCGCTCGGGACCCATGGCGAGGGCACAGAGCTGCGGGGGGCTGTGGGGAGAGGCGAGGCGGGGCGGGGGGCGGGGGCGCGACCTGCAGGGAGAAGAGGTCCCAGTCGAGCCAGAAGCAGTGGACGCCGCCGTACAGGCCGAGCTGCGAGAGGAGGGAGCGGCCGTTGCGCACCCAACGGCCGGCCCGGATCTCCGCCAGGAAGAGCTGCAGGCGCAGCAGCTGGTCCGCCATGCACGGCGCCAGCGACGCCGGCTCCGCCTGCGGCCCGGTGTCGGGGGAGGGCGCGGGGCGGCAGCGCGGGGGCGCACGGGGAGGAGAGCGGGCAGGGGCAGGGGCCAGAGGCGAGTGGCCTCGGAGGCGAGGGCGGCGTGCAGGCGGACGAGGGGCAGGTGGAACGTAAAGGCGTCCCCGGGCCCCGCGGCCGCCGCGTCCGCGACGCGCCCCGCCGCGGTCGCGCGCTCGGCCATGCCGGCCTGCTCGTACCAGCTCCCGAGCTGCCCCGCCACGTGAGCCAGCAGCTCCCGCAGGCGCGCCGGCTCGGGGCCCCCGGGGGCGTCCGGCGGAGGCGCAGCGGCCCCGTCGGGGAGCGGCGTGTCGCCGGCGCGGAGACCGGCGAGCAGGGGCGGGACGAGCTGGAGGGCCTCCATCTGGACCCGCGTGAGGGAGGCGGGGAGGGGCCGGGGCGGGGTGGGGCGGGGCGGGCCTCGAGGGTGAACGCGAACTGCCAGGCGTCCGACTCGTGCTCGACGTGGGCGCCCTCGGCGCGCGCCTGCCCGTTGATGGCGTGCATCCGCGCGTAGATGCGCACCAGCGCCTCGAAGAGCTCCGGCCGCGCGTACAGCGCGTGCCTGCAGCGCGTCGGCCCGGCGCAGGCACGGGGCCGGACGGGGCGCACTGGGCGACGGAGGGGTGCGCGAGGACGTAGCGGAGGTCGGTGGTGACGCGCCAGTAGTACTTGTCCGTCGCCCCCGCCTGGCTGCAGTCCACCTGCTCCGGCAGCCGCACCCGCCCTTCTCCGGGGCCCAGCGCCCCGCCTGCCACGGCCCCGCCCGCAGCTGCCGCGCCGAGCCGCAGTGGCGCGGGGCCGGCGGCGGCCCCTCCCGGTCCCTCGGTCGGCGGCGGCAAGGACGCGGACGGCGGGGAAGAGATGAGGGCGGCGGGAGGGCCGCCGGGCGCCGGCTCCGGAGGCGGCGGCGGGACACGGATGAGGGTGCGTTCTAAGGAGGAGTGGAGGGTGCCCAGGAGGGTATGCAGCAGGCCGCCCTCGCGCACGCATCTGTCGAGCAGTCAGGCGCGAGGGCGAGGCGGGACGGGGTGGCGAGCAAGGACCGCGGCGTGAGGTTCGGGACGGTAAAGAGTTGGACGGAGAAGTTGTCCATGCCCGAGCCGACCCTGCGCCCAACGTCGTCCGCGGCGAGGCGCCCGAGCGTTACGGGGCGCACGCGTTGCTACCGCCGTCCCCGCTGCCGCCAGGCCCGCCATCGTCGTCGTTGGACGCCATCTGCGGGGAAGCTCGCGAGGGTGCTGGGCTGCCGAGGCGGGGCCCCAGCGGCGAACGAGGGCGTGGATGTAGCGGGGGTAGTTCGCGATGAAGAGGCGGGTGAAGGTCGTCTTGAACGGCACGCTGTGAAGGGTCGTCAGGGGCGCGGTGGGCGGGCGGGGCGGTTCGCCTGGCGCGGGCCGTCGCACTCGAGGATGAGCTGAAAGTACAGGTTGTGGACGGGCGGCGCCAATGCGTTCGGCAGTCGATCAAACTGCATCAGACGCGAGACCACCCCTGCACGCGGGCTTAAGCTCCGCCCTGAGCCCGGGGGGGGGGGGGGGGGGGGGTCGCGGTGCGGACCGCACTCGGCCTCCCGCGGGCCTGCGCGGCACAGCTCTTCGCAGACGATGCGACGCAGCGCATCGCCCAGAGAGCAGAGGCCCGTGAGCCACGCGAGCGCTTCCTGTGGGCGCATCAGGATCGGACAGGGCGCCGCGGAGTCGAGGGTCGTAGGCACCTGCAGGTTGGCGATGGCCGGGGCGGCCGGAAGCTCGTCGAGCCGATCCCCAATGAATCGTCCCACAACACGGACCGCCCCGCGTGCGTTCGCGACCACGGCTGCTGGCACGCCAACGAGGGGGTCCGAGTCCTCCGACGCGCCGCGGTGCTGCCGGCAGAAACCCTCTTGCTTCCTGCAGGAAACTGAATAAAGCTAACGATTTGCAATCGAGTGTCGTACCACGCCTGCGGATCTCCGCAGTCGCAGCCTGTGGCGGGTCAGCGTGATGTGCAGGCATTGATCGGCTAGCAGCGGCGCACAACCGCCGCCCGTGCGAATGATGGAGTAGTCGTGCCCAGCGTGCATGGCAGGATCGAAGCTGTGGCGAGAATGAGGCCGAGGGCGCATGCGACGTCAGGCGGCCTCGGCAAGCGCACCAATCGACGCAAATCGCACATGTCGGGTCCATTTCGCAGTTGCGGCACTTGTACGCGGTTTCTAACGCGGCATCAACGCACCACTCACGGGGCTGAACGCAAGATCGGCACCGTCCTTCTTCCATACGCGGCCGCACACGTTGTTGTGCTGGCACATGCGCTGAAGCACCTGCGCGGCATCCGCTCCACTCTGCGGGTAGCGGTCACGCTCCCGCGCCTTCGATAGTCAGGAGGCAGGCTGTGGACCTCTACATGGCCACCGCTCTGTGCGATGAGTACCACCGCCTGTTTGCTCCCAGGTTAACCGCGCGTCCTGCACGCAGGGTTCTGTACGAGTACGCGCCTGCTGAAGCGTTGCGCGGAGCGCCTCCGGGCGTATCGCCCCGCCGCCGCCAAGAAGCGTCGCATGCAAGAACGGTTCGAGCATGGTGCTATCTTGTGCGCCTCAAAAAGCGCGTACTGCGCGGGCCACGCCAGCGCAGGTGGCAGCGCAGCTGACAGTAGGGGTACGCACTCCAACGAGGGGTACCGTCTCTACAGTCGCTCCTGCGCGTTCGAAGAAGAGCGAGAGACAGTTCAGCCCCTCAAGAAGACCGCCGCGTTCGAGGGGCATCCACGTGCACATATAGGCAGGTTGAAAGCGACGGCAGGTCGTTTGTAAGCCGAGGTGCCGAAGGCTTCCGTCAGCCGCGATTCGCAGAGGCCGTAGAGCGGCGCGTGCGCCCTTCGAGTTGGTAACAGCGCTCGACGATGTCCCTCGCCGACGCGTTCCTCGAGGACCTTGAGGACGATGTTGGCGCGGGCGCGGAGGAGGCAGAGGATCAGGAGGGCGACGAGTCGGCCGGCGAAGGTGCGCGTCGACGCGGGGCGCTGGTTCGCAACTTGCGCTTATGCGGCGCTAGATGACAACGGCGAGGCGGGCGAGGAGGTGCAGGTGAAGGAGGAGCCCCAGGACGAGGAGAGCAAAGATCTGATGGAAATTGAGGTGCGTATTGGCCCGAAACGCGTCGTACCTACTTCCTGAACTTGCCGCAGAAATCCAGGGAGCAAGCCATCGAGGAAGCCGCGAAGAACGCTGCCTTCGCGAATATAGCGAAGATCCGGAACAGCAAGCGCATGAAGAAGCACCTGGAGGTGAAATGCGAACGCTGTAATGACCGTGGAAGCGCTTTTGTTGATCGCACGCGCAGAAAATTACAGAGCTGATGCAAAACCCACGCTCAGACGGGGTCGTTGGCCCCATAGAAGAGGATCCCGAATACCAGCTCATCGTGGAGTCCAACCAGGCGCGGCGTCACGCGCTAGGCTTTAAGATGCAAGCCTCCTAACGCGGGCATCGCAGCTGTCGATTGAAATCGAAAACGAGGTTGCTGTTCTCCACAAGTACGTGCGGGATCTGTACGCGCACAAATTTCCGGAGCTGGAGTCCCTCGTGTTGAACCCTCTGGACTACGCCCGCGTCGTCCGCACCATCGGCAATGAGATGGTGCACCACCACCCAGCACTGCACGTAGCAGCCACTGCACGTAGCAGCCACTGACGCCGTGCGTCTCAGGATATGACGCTCATAGACTTGACGGGAATACTGCCCTCCGCCACTATTATGGTCGTCTCTGTGACGGGGTCGACCACGTCGGGCACACCGCTGGACGATGCGCAGCTCGCGAACGTCATGCAGGGTTGCACCGAGATTCTTGAGCTCGACGCGTGCAAGAAGAAGGTGCTGCGGGGGCCCCTTTAGGCGTTTAGAGTGTTCGAGCTCGGCGCAGATCATCGACTACGTCGAGAGCCGTATGTCCTTCATTGCGCCAAACGTTAGCGCTATCGTGGGCAGCTCCATCGCCGCAAAGATTGTCGCTGCTGCTGGAGGCCTTGTGGCTCTCTCCAAGATCCCGGGCTGCAACGTGCAGGTTCGCAAACGGCATGTCGCGAACTGCAGCGAGCGGGTGGCTGACTGGTGTGGGGATGCGCAGGTGCTTGGAAAGCGAAAGAAGAACCTTGCGGGGATGTCGACGGCCAGCGCCCTTCCACACGCAGGGTTCATCTACACTGCAGACATCGTGCAGAACACGCCGCCCTCACTCCGTGTCAAGGCACAGCGTGTCATTGCCGCCAAGTCAGCAGATTTATTTTTGTTTATCTGTGGGGCTTGTCCGTGGTGACCTCAGTTGCCTGTGCAGGCTCACACTCGCCGCCCGCATCGACAGCTTCCATGAGGCACCAGATGGTTGGCCTCCCCGTGCGTGCCCTTCATTCTGCGCATTGATTTTTTCTGCAGGCTCAGTTGGGAAGAAGTTCCTTGCCGACATCACAAAGCGCCTGGAGAAGCTCCAGGAGCCACCCCCTCCGCGGGCACCGAAGCCCCTCCCGGCGCCGGACTCCAAGCCGCGAACGAAACGTGCCGGCAAGCGGTGCGTTCGTTATGTCCTGTTTGTGCTATGATCCTGCTAAATCCGCCCTCCGTGCACCTGGTAGGGTGCGGCGGATGAAAGAGCGGTACGTGATGTCGGAAGTGCGCAAGGCGGCAAACCGCATTGCATTCGGCAAGGCGGAGGAGGAGTATCAAGCCACCGGAAGGGGCTTTGGCCTCCTTGGCGTCGAGGGCTCAGGAAAACTGCGCATCACACCGAAGGACCAGAAGATCATGACCAAGGGTCCGCCTCTCGTGCCACATCCCGGCATTCAACAAGTCTCAACATATATCCTGTTGCGCAGCAAAGATGAAGCTCATCAAGCAGCGGCCGACAGGGAGCTCAGGCTTGACGAGTGGCATCTCGTCTTCAATCGTTTTCACGCCGGTCCAGGGTCTGGAACTAGTGAACCCCAACGCCCAGCCTGCCGGAAAGAAGGATGGTGGCAAATATTTCTCCAGCTCTGGCACGGTGCACACCCTGGTGCTGATATCGATGGTGTTTGCCTTTCAAGGCTCTAACAGGAGGGAGTGCACAGTTTTCCCAGATCAAGAAGGAGCCAGCGTCCCTTCTCCCCGGCCCAAAGTGAGGGAGTTTTCCCTTCCTGTTGTGTGGGAGGAGTCATTCGAAAGGAAAGCAGTCCATGCGCATCAAGTTCGGGCCCCTTGCGAACGTCCCTAGACGACAAGGGGCTGGGGTTGGAAGGGTTTAACGTTGGACTTCGTCTTTTGATTTTGATTTGCTTGAACTGAACTGCGTTCAGCGTAGAAACGCAAGCTAGTGGCTAGGTAGCTGCATCTGTGGCGGAGCTCCAAATCCAAACAAGGAACTAGAAAACAAACACCCCCCCAAATGTCAAGCAAACCTGCCAGTCTGCTCTGGAGAATCCACCGCTCCCTGTCCACTGGTTTGTGTGGGTGGGGACCCCTGTGAGGTGTCTGGCTACATGCACGCAGGAGGGTGCAACCCTTGCAATTGCCGTTGCTGGTAGCTTTTGCTATCTCTCCCGGCCCTTCGCTTAGCTATTTCTTTCTTAGCTATACCCCTTCTAGCGCTTGCAATTCAAATTGCAGCACAGCGCGGGGTTGAACTTTGACTTTGGGGCATTGCCAAAGTTGGTTATTGGGGTAAACGTTGGGCGGGGTTGGGCGGGGTTGAACTTCGACTTTGATTTAGATTTGCAGCTGGTTGGCCGGCAACCTTAAGCTTGATCTTGATCCGTGCCGCACGTGCTCTTGAAATACCTGCAGCGCTAGCTGTCATTCGTGGGCCGGTTCCTCGTCTTAGCCGGAACGGGGGGGGGGGTACTTAGCTGGAACCGGCCAATCAGGGGTATACGTACGGTCGACGTTCAAGCTCAAGCGAGAGGAGAAGCGGCGAGCGCCGCGAGCGTCCAGTGCGTTTAATTTGCGCACGATCACATCGCCCGCGCACCAAAGGTTAACGGCCAAGCAGAAGAGCGGACGTAGATTGTCATACCTCCGGGCGCTAGTCATACCTCCATCATCATGGGGGAAATCGCGCGCGCCTTCGCCAAGGTGCAGCTGCCCTTCGCTGAGCTCGCGGCAAATTCACTGAACGCCACCTTCGGCGCAGAGCTTCTCCCGCCCGGACGAGGTACTCACTTGCGCGCCGGTTTCGCGCCGCGCTGCCTGACCGCTGCACCCTAGGTTCTGTCGTTGGTTCGGTACAAGTGCGTTCGCGCCGTTCCGCGGCTTAGCTAGTGTAGCTATACGCGCGCTAAGAAATCTTTATGTGATCGGACATCGACCCGACGTGCTTCACACGCCCGCTAGTTCAGATTGCTGAGCGTCGCTGACGAGTCCGCGATACAGGCTTCAGTCGTCCTCGGCGCTGAAGGGCGTGTCGGTAGGCGCTCTTTGCATCCGTATTACATGCGCAAATAGATCGGGGCTCCGATTTAAAGTAAACCAGGCACAACGTGTGTTGTCCCTGCCCGTTGTCACCCCAACACCGGTTTTAGAACACTTGTAACCTTCCGGCTGGCGGCTGATAGTATCTTCTTGATAGCCCAGGCAGCTGCAGAAAGCAGTAGCGCCTAACTTTTTTTTCGCAGGCAGTAACTACCGATCACCCTGACCCAGGTGCATTCCAGTTTCTCGAATTGCTACCAGCGTACCGTTCATGAATTCTCAGCATGGAAGTACAGCTACCGCATGCTTGTTGCTGTCAGTCGTTCTTTTGCGGTACGCTGCGTGAAATTCGTCATCTGGGCGGTATGTTTTCTTATCGCCATCTGGCAGGTGGTCATCCAACAACTTGGTGATGAGCTCCGTGATCCTGTGTGTAGCACGAACTGAATTTTCCGGCAAGCCGCTGACATGAGAGCAGGTTTGCATCTTCTATCTGGTTCTCCGTGCCTTGGACACTGTCGGTTTGCCTTCCTGGCCCCTTGCTCCGCACAGACTTGAATTTCGCCTCAGAGGACGACACAACAATTCCAAAGGCCACACGCGTCGCACGCCTCCGAGATTTCCACAATCACCTCGGAGAAGTGAGCTGGAAAGCAGGAGGTCTGCAAATTTGCACACGTGCGAAGCTACATTGAAAGCTTATCATCTGCGCTTTTAAAGATGCTGGAAAGGGAAAGGAGCTAGAACTGCTTCAGAACTTCGATCGCGTCCAGGAGGTTTTCCGCAAGCTGAAGCCTGCGTGCGTTCCACAGCTTATATTCTGCACTATTGGTGACACCAGAGCTAAGCCCTCCTCAGATACCAGGAGGCAATTCGCGCGTTTTGCTTTTTCTGCGAAATTCTCCGTTCTAATTGGGCGAACAGGTAATCAAAGATATCACGAATAGAATGGGAAATGGCATGGCAGACTTTGTGGAGAAGACGGTCGACTCTTTGGAAGACTATAATCTCTACTGTCACTATGTGGCGGGCCTCGTGGGAATAGGTCTCTCGAAGATGTTTGCTGCTTCTGGAATCGAAGGTTCTGCTGCTTTTTTGTCGCAAGTACTTGCTCTCACATGAACCTTTTATCTTAGATAAATCTTACGCTTCGAAGGATAAGCTGTCGAACAGTATGGGGCTTTTCCTGCAGAAGGTGAACATCATCAGAGATTATCTGGAAGGTTCGCTCTAATTATCCTGCCCCGTCGTGCTTCGAGCACAGAGACATTAACTTCAATTTCTGCAGATCTGCTTGACAAACGGATCTTCTGGCCAAAGGAAGTGTGGTGCGTACATCAAAGCCTTGTTTTGCATCGCTCTGAATGCATGTACCAGGGCCCAGTATGCACCTGAGATTGCTGCTTTTTCCAAGAAGGAGAATTTGAGCAAGGTGGTCTTATCTTTAATCCGACATCTGCGCATCTCAACTTTTTTTCTTGGGTCAAAAGGGCCTCGAGTGCCTCAACCACCTCATCACTGACGCACTTCGTCACATCCCTGACTGCTTTGAGTACTTGCGAGGCCTCAAGGATCCTGTAAGCGCAATCTGTCCACTAGGGCATGTGCACACTCATCATGCTTTTCTGCAGAATGTGTTCAAGTTCTGTGCGATTCCCCAGATAATGGCGATTGCCACTCTTGCAGCAATCTACAACAACCCTAATGTCTTTACGGGTGTTGTAAAGCTTCGGCGCGGCCTGAGTGTAAAGGTTTGTAATCACATCGTCTAGTTGATCTGTTTTAATGGGACATCTGCACAGATCATCTTGGATTGCAATGATATGGATGCTGTGTATCGCTGGTTTGCGTTCTTCCTGAAGTCTCTCCGCACAGAGACACGGTCTGCTGCGAACACAACTGTTCTTCCGTGGTAAGAGATGCAAACATATGAGACAATCCGTCTGTCTCACTTCATATGCCAGGACTGTGCAATCAATCAAGGATGCTGAAGCATTGATACCCAAGTCTACAAAGCCTGTTTCGTGGCTGGGGACTGCAGTCTTCGGGGCTGCCCTTGCAGCGTGCAGTTTCTACATGTATTCGCGTTTGGACACGCTGGACCCAACTGCGAACATTGCCCTTCTTCCTCCAGTTCTGTACGTGTCAGCCTCGCTCATCGACCGCTATCAGTCCAGGTTCTAGTAAGTTCAGCATAGACACGTGGTGCATTTCAGACTAGACCAGTAGCTGTTCGGACTAGCAGTGTTCGTTGAGCAATCCATGGGCTCTCTCGGATAGGCAACTCGATGTCGAGATCGAAATCGAAACCGAGGGGTCGTAATCGAATCTAAGGGGTCGAAACATGCTTGCAGTCACCTGAACGTCAACTTGACTCAGTGACACTCTTTTGAGGCCCAAATTCACATGATTTACACCCGGGATGACCCTTCGAATTCCGTAGCCAATTTCCCCTGTTTCTGTACCCCTTCTGGGTGGTAGCCCCCCCTGGCTGCAGCTGGCCACCGGCTGGTTAGCACTATAGCTATATGCTATGAGTCTTGCCCAATCCCGGCCCCAGGATATCAACACGTACTAGAAACGCAAGTCAGGGCTACAAGCTAAGTGTGGGAATGTATACGTACACTGCAGATGGACGAAAGTTGGCCTTTGATCTGCGATTACGATTGGGGGTTGGATGACTGAGCTTGGGTCGGGCATCCTTGATCTGCGATTACCATTAGGGCGTCCTTGGTCGATATCTGCGATTGCGATAACGATTAGGATCGGATGTTTTTGATTACGATTAGGGCGTCTTAGCTTTGATCCGATGATCTGCGATTACGATTAGGGCGTCCTTGATCGGCGATTGCGATTACGATTAGCTATAGGACGTCCTTGATCTGCCGCAGTGCGATTAAATTGCGATTATAATTACGATTAGGACGTCTATCTCGAGTGCGCCCCCGTTTGCTTTCGTCGATCGATCGAGGCTCGTCGATCGAGTGCGCCCCGGCCCCGTTTGCTTTGATTTGGATGTCAATAGTTTTCGATTTCGATCTGACCCCCTTTTTGGCCACCCGTCCGCAGGCTGACTCAGTTACTCCATGTCGGCCCCCCCAGGGCCCCCCTGGCCCGTAGGGGCGCCCCCCCTGCCACCACCCCGAGACGACCCCCGCCGCCACAAGACGCCATGCAGCACCACGCCGCGCGGGCACATGCAGCTATAGCTAGCCAGAGTGTCCGCGGGGAGGCGCATTACTCTCCTTAGGGGGCCACGCAGGGCTCGGCCGACCAGTTCGCTGGTGGGCTGCAGCTGGGCCCGCGGCCGCGGCCGCCGCAGTGTACATTCCCACACTTGTAGCCCGGACCTGAGTTTTAGTGCGTGTCCAAATGCGAAATGAAGGTCAACCCTCATCACACTCGAACCACGTCAACTCTAACACTGTCAGCTATTGGTGCATCTTTTGTCGGATGCACAACGATCTTGGCAAAGGTCCCGCCACCTGTGCCCTTCGCCAAACGGCCTGGATTCAAGCACACAGTGCTGTCATTGATGCGCTGCAGAGGCGATCAGTCGGAGTCCATCATCTGGAGACAGGAGAGGACCAGACCTTGGCAAAATGCGCAAGGTCGGAGGGAAGAATTAAAATATTCGGGGTTCGTGGCATCGAGTACATTTCACTCCGAGCCACGTTCACAGCAGTGTCAGGAGGCCCAGGGTGCAGTGGGAAGTAGCTGTGATCCCCTCGTTAGAGCTCATTGTCTCCCACTAATTGTTGGTGGCACCTTCTTTGGGCAACCAGATGTTTTGCCAGGCGGCCCAGTTTGTCCGCAGGAATGCCATCACCGGCACTAGGCAGGGAAATAAAGAAGTTAATGTGAGCATTGGAATGTTATCGATCACTTACACTGCGAGCTCCTCCCGATTCAAGGCAAAGATGACATCTTGCGAACATGCACCAATGCAGAGTTTTGTGCCAGCGATTTCCAGGGTGCACGGATTGGGGATGCACGTGACCTGAGTAAGAGTCAAGTCTCCCACAAGCATTTAAAAATGGTATCTGTGTACCGAGGAAGGGATGGAGAGAGACAAATTTTCCTTATCCAGGGGAGGCTGCGGGAAAGGGAAGGGGTGCAAGGCATCCCGAGTGGAAGGCATGATGAAGACACGTGTATATTCCGGGGCCCTGGAGACGAATTTCTCCAGCTTGTCGGCAACATTCTGGCATACAGCTTGAGCAATAAAGTTCGTCCAAAAGTGCACACGGTTAGCTCAACACACCTGCTGGAAGAGGTCAGCAAAAGACAACTCCAAGGTAGAGTCCCGGACACTTGGATGCTGAACGTCAATGAAAGGACCCATCTGAAATCACATGACGGGTCTGATTAATATTGGGTACTTCGTCAAAGTCAAGACAAATCAGCAAACCAGCAAAAGCACGTGGGGCTTAAACTCGCGGGCTGTCTCAAGCAGCTCGAACAAAGGATCATACTCCTCGTTTGCAGAAGTCGTAAATGGACCAGCTGCAGCAACCACTCGAATACCATGCTGCAGTTCCACCTTGGCGTCCTCGTCATTCTGAAGACCACAGTCCTGCATTTCGTCAAGACAAAATTCTTGCCGAGAACGCGAGAAAAAGCACATTATGGATTTTGGATGCGTAAATCTTGCGACCTGTTGGATTGATGCCCTCCACGACCACCACTTGTCCAGGAAACAAGGCGAATGCTGGTACTGCTGAAACATCGAGGGGCACAGAAGCGATTTTATCTTGCAAAAGCAAGGACTGTGCAGTAGGGCGACCTTCTCCGTCGCACGCGATCCTGCCACGCACTAGCACGGCATCTTGAACAGGTTTGTCAAGAGCCTCCACACTTTTCTGTTCATCGCCATCGCCAGAGCGAGCGTTCTCTATTAGCATTTGTGAAACGGACATCAGGCGCTGTTGAAGCTCTGCAAGCGAATTTCAGTTCGCAAAACATTAAAAATCATGCATACAACAGCTGCAGCTCACTGTTGACACGGTCCACCGGGGGCTCGAACATGAACTTCGGGCAAGCCTCCAGTTGAACCCCAAGTGTGTTCACCTGCAAAACTTGCTAGTCAACGCGAGATAGACCAAGTCACGAAGAAAAGAAGGGATAACCTCAAACGAGGCATTGCTGTCGTCCTTTAGGTTCTCTGAGAGGTGTTCATGGAGTTTGACGACAACAACGCCCTTCTTGCGCTCCTTGAAGGTGTCAACCAGGGCCTCACTATGCGTACACGTTCAGAGGGTGTCTGGGCGGACAGTTACGATTGAGCAATTTTGTGCACCGAGTAACGCTGGATGATTCCACCGCAGCCCGGGAAGGCTGCTCAGGGCTGACGGGTGCGAAACGCTTAGCTGGCCGCTCTTCCTGTTCTGGACTCTGAGAAACATCGGAACTGGGACGAGACAGTTTCGCCTGGCGAGTGCAATCAACATGCAGCACGCGTAAGCATGCACAAGCCTGAACGCACTGGCCGCGTGGTGGTTGCGGGCAGCGATTTGCTTTTGGCCTTGCTCTCCAGTGCTGAGCGAAGTGCATCCACGTGCTTCGCCGCCAATTTGTTGTTGTCTCCACCCAGATTGTTCATGGAGTAAGTCTCGAGCTCCATCGCTAGCTGCCGTGCCCCGATACCAACCGCGCGGCAGACCTTCGCGCCTGCGACGGGGGTTTTAGATCAAGTGATGGGCGGCTGGCTAAGTGCCTGGAACGACGTACACGCTGTCAGCAGCTCCGAGTCCGGCGATAGCTCCAGGCCGAGCTTACGGCGACACTCGGCAATCAAGTCCCCTTCCGAAGACATTTCGGATCGCTTGGGCTGGAGGAGGAATGGCGGGAACTTCCGCGCTGTGCCGGCCGGCCCGCTGATCTTCGCGGCGCTGGCCGATCCGGCTAACGAACTGCGTCGCGGCGCTGGCCGATGCGCCTAACGATATGCGCCTCCCCAGACTAGAGCGCGCGCGGCGCAGGGACGGGCTGTAGGGACTGGTGCGCTCCCGCCGAATTCGAATTCTGGACAGGGGTACTAGGTGGAGAAGTGTAGTTTGGCGTTCGGTCCAGCGCCCCGGCGCGCTTCAGCTTATTCCAAACGGCGCTTCAGAAGCGCTCAGAAGGGCAGAGATACTGCTTTCTGCATCTAGACGTGCACGCCCATGGAGCTGGCGGGCGCTCTGGAAGCCGAGCGCCGCTCACGTGTGCGTTTCCTGGAGGCCGCTGTCCTCCTCGAATTCATCAAAGAAGCGCTGGTCGAGGCCAGAGGTGACGAGAGCTCTGAGCGCGCCGTCAAGGGCCGGGCGCAGACGCAGGTGCTGGTTGCGACGGCAGTCCTCCGTCGCACACTGACGACGTCGGGGCAGGCGTTGCACTCGTTTGGGAAGCTTCTCACTGTGGTCTCGGCGATCAGTCAGCTTGAGCTGCCCCTGCCTGTCGGTCTGCGGCCCCAGTGCTCGCGCTGCCGCTGTTCGGAGACTAGAAATGCAGATGCGCCGGCGGACAGCGGGCAGACTGTGACTGTTCTCGGGGTCGAACGTGCTTTTCTAGAGCAGCTCCACATGAGGACAGCTTTGCAGGGCAAAGTGCGTGGCACATGCAACTCCGATAGTTATGATCCAGCTGAATATAGTCGCCCGCAGGATCTGGATGCAGGATGCGCTATCATTACGAAATCAGTTTGTGCACTTCTAAAAGCAACGAGTGAAAGTGCTCTGAGTTTCCTCGAGGACAGCTCACTTCCAGGTATCGGATCTGGAGTTGTTATTTCATATGCCCATCGCTCATTGCTCTCCCCAAAATTGAAGGCACGTTTCAAAGTGCATCGGTGCGCGGTGGAGATCTGGGTCAGCAGCTTAGTGCAATGGCGCTGGCATTAAAAAGAAGGCGGGATGCTGAGAGAACCCGTCTTCGAAAAGTGCATGAAGCCCGGCAGGCCGAACGAGCCCGGCTTAGAGCAGCTGATGAAGCCACGCTGGAATGCCTTCTGAACGTCGGCATGATTCTTCGGGTTCAGAGCTGGCCGAAGCATGAGGATCTTGAATTGCGGCTCCTAGAGGCGAAGTGCGATATCACAGCCTTGAAGCTTACGTGCGTGCTGCTTTTAAATTTTCAAAACTGCCTATTGCCTTCAACAAGACGATAATTATCGCAGAGTTGTCAAGAACCAGTACAGAGTGGACACCTACACAAAGGAGACTGTCCCTGCCCTTCGACGCATCCGGTGTGCAGCTGTGCAGCTAATCGCTTGTCCTTCTTTGAATAATTCTTTTCTTCCCCCTCATTTCCTCAGCACTCTTCTCAATGAGCGTCTTCAGCGTGCCAGGGATGCCCATGAGGGGGCCTCGCAAAGACTTTCTCAGTTTGAGGGCATCGGGTCCGAATTCCGTGCCCTGGTGGACGAGTACACCCAGCTTCAGGAGTCACTCGAGCACCAGGAGTTCGCCCTGGAGTCCCTGTGTAGTTCGTAGAAAACGTTCAGCGTAGACACGCAAGCTAGCGGCTAGCTAGCTGCATCTGTGACCTACGCCTGTCTGGGCTACAAATAGGAAGGTGCGGCCCTCGCCATTGCTGGCCCAGCCATTCTCTCCGAAGGTCGTAAGGGGAGTAACGCTCCAGCCCCGCAGGGCCAAGGTCGAGGCCTAGGTTCAGATCGAAATAAAAGTAATGGGGTAAAATTCGAGCTCGAGCGGCCTGATTCGGATCCGAATCCGATATATCGATCGCGATGGCCCGCGGCCGCACTCACTAGGCTCGGTCACTCGGCCGCACTCACTAGGCTCAGTCACTGTTCCTGCGCATGCGTGCTTCTTAGAGCGCGCCGTTGGTCCAATCCGTGTGCGTAGGAACGCGTACGCGTGTATACGCACACACGCACGCACTGCTGCATTTCAGATACACACACGCGTTATCTGAACTAGACCAGTAGCTGTTCGGACTAGCAGTGTTCGCGAGCAATCCACGGGCTCTAGTGCTAGTGCTAGCTAGAACTTCGAATTCGGAACATGTATTTCGAATTCCGGGCCAGTGCATGTGCGCATGAGCCCCGTACAGAGTGGACACCTACAGGGGGAACCCCAGGGCCTAGGCCTAGGGGGAGTGCACGCCCCCCTTCAGGAACCCCAGGGGGAGTGCACGCCCGCCGGCCCCCCTTCAGAGGGCCCTGCCTGCGTCGTTCGCGGCTTCTCGCCCCCGTAGGTATATACGTAGCACCGCCGGCGCCGCTTCTAGCTCGCGTTGTCCGCAGCGCTAGTATGCCAGTGTTATCAATGTGCATGAGCCCCGAACTTTTACAAAAGTTTCCACCAATACACGTGCACAGCCGGACAGGGGGGGGCTACGCCGTGACGTATACGTATATACTATATATGATACGTATACCATGCATATATGCCGCTCCCATACAAAACTTTTGTATGGCAGCAGCTTGCGCCTTGCCTTGAGCACCTTGCCAGCTTGACAAGCTTCGCTTAAACACCCGAAAATGCACCTTGAACGCAAGCTGCTTCCTTGCAAGCACCGTCCCTACCGACAGGCAAACAGGGGGTACACTCTCACAGAAACAGCTGTCTTCGGTGAGGGCAGACTCAGCTTGGCGTGCCAAGATCTTCTTGAGGCAAACTGTTCATGAGCACGCCGCACGGAGCAGCTCAGTAGCTAACGTAGCTAAAGCCGGTTGCTGAACAGCTATGAGCTCATACTTCCAATTTGAACGTCTCGCTGCGCCGACGCGCGGCGAAACTGGTGCGCGTGCCTGCCGCAGTCCGCTGACAGCTCTGACATTACTTGCTCCGCGCCTGAAGCTGCGCTTGGATGGTCGCCGCTTCTCCCGTACGTGGCCGTCTCGTCTGCCGGCGTCGTCAGCGTCTACTCAGAGGAGGTTCGTACGCGCGCGCCCTACGTGTGATGTTTGAACCCTGGCTAATGCGCATCATTCAGGGCGAGCGCATCGAGGAATTCCAAATCCGGCGCAATTGCGATGCGACGGCCGTGGCATGGCACCCGACGCTGAAGCACCTTGCGATAGGATGGAAAGATGGTAAAAGCTGACGTACATGTCCTTCCTGCGACAACACCAGTCACGCAACGTGTTGCAGGCGCCGTTTCCTACTGGACTGATCGGCAGTCCGAGGACACGTCCGTGCATACGAGCCCCATCCTTGCGATTTGCTGGAGCAGTGACGGTACTCGGTTGAGTACGGTAGATCAGGTGCGGGGCCATAGCTGCGACGTGCCCTGCTTCAAACTAATGTCCTGCTCTCTCTTTCAAGTCGGGCAAGTTCGCCATCTGGGACGGAACGCAAAAGCGCTTGAGTCTGAAGAATCAATACCAGAAAACCGGAGCGATGACGCACTGCATCTTTCGCTCGAAGCCACAGGGAGGGGATGCTGCTGCCGGGTGCGGTTTCCTTCATCTCTTTTCCCGTGTGCATGTCTGAATCGCCAACTGCTGCAGCGAGGCCGCCTCTCCTGTTTTCCTATTTGGAGGCGAGCAGGGCGTCGTGTATCTTGCAGACGAGAAGGGGTCGTGCGCTGAGGCCTTCTCGCTGGGCTCCCCTCTAGCGGCTCTCCTGTACCACGAGGAGAAGGAGCAGGTTGTCGCAATCACGAAGAACTTATATTTGGCGCATTTCCGCATCGTCGACAACAAGTGCAACCAGATTCAAAAGGCAGATGTGGCAACCGTCCCTAATCACTGCAACTGATACCTGTCTCAGTTCAAACTGAATGCGGCCGCTGAAGGATCTTCGATCATGGGGACCTGCTGGGCCGGGCCTGGAGTACTTGCTGTTGCGACAAACGAAAGCGTCGTTCGCCTCTTCAACTTGGAGGCAGAGGAGGCGTTCGCTCTGAGTTTGGCAGGTTTGGATGACGTGACAGTCTGAGTAGCTGGATCCTGACCACGATGCTCAGATCCAGGCCATGTTGTGAAGGTCAGCACTGATCGCGTGCAAAGCCTTAGCTACAATCCTCGGAAGGGCGTCATGGCCGGTTTGCGCTTGAATCTACTTGCAACATTGCCAGGCAATATGGTGACAACGCTCACAGGCGGCACCCGCGATGGGCGGGTGGTGATGTGGCGGAATACCGGTGACGATTCCACCGGTGGCGAAGATCAATCACTGAAGTGGGAGGTCCGTTTTAATAAAGAGCTCTGCCTCACTCATGACACGGCCTGTAGGCAATGCCATGCACGGATCTTGGCTCTCAGTCAAGCGTGAAGGATGTGCAGTGGGGACCAGGTGACCTGACTCTGGCGGCTGCACTTTCCGATCAAGGTCGGTTTTTCTGCATTGCATTTTGCTGCGCCATAGTTGACGTTGTCAAACAGTGCTCATGCTGAACGAGGGGACCCTCTATCGTCGCTTCCGCAGCCGTGTGTCTTGAACTCGCTTTGCACATGTTTGGCATTCTAATTCTTGTCCAGGTACTGCGGCCATGCAAGTTGGCTCCGACAAGGTTCTTGTAGAGCGATTGGGTGGGAAGGTGAGATCTGGCTTGTCCACTGGTACCGTGTGGTCCTCAATCGCAAAGCAGGCAGCACTGCTCAAGCCAAGCATGCGGATCGGGGGTCTAGATCTGACAGCACGGCATATAGCAGTATGGAATAACAAGAAGATTGAAGTTTACGAGCTACGGGAAGGCGAGTATGCTCTGGTAATCAACTGTGCCAGTCTGATTGACTTTCGGCAGGCCAAGCATCAAATCTGCAAGTGATCGCGAAAGCTTGCCAAGCAGTCGCAATTGAGTCGGAAAGACTCTTCATGGCAGTGGGATCGCGCATCGAGATATGTAATTTCCAGGGAAGCGTTACTCAGTCCATCTCGTTCTCGGATCTGGAGGGGGATCCGACCCATCTCGATATCTCGGGCTCGCCATCGAGTGCCTCTTCGACTTCTCCAACTGCAACCATTCCTCAAGTTTTCCTTGCAGCGGTGTGTTACAGAAAATTCTTATACGAACCATCATTCGATGCAGAATTTAATGGGCCTGCAGGCGACCAAGAATGGCTTCATCAAGGTGTGGAATGTGAGTCGCAAGGAGCCGAAGCAGATTTATGCACGTCGCTTTACAGAGGGGTACGTCCTCTCAGGTATTTGAAGAAAAGAAAACCACTTGCTGAACTTGGCTGCTGTGCTCTAGGGACAAGCCGTTGGGCACGATTGCATCCATCAAAATCAACTGTGCAGGTAACCGCGTGAGCATTCTTGCACTTGCGACATCAGGTTGGTCTCTGAACCGGGACATTCGCCCCCTGAGCTCTTACAGACACTGAATTGTTTTCGTGCAGCATCGGGTATTCGCAGGCCAGACTCGAGACTGTTTGTTTACGAAGGCGAGACGGATTCTTTTGAGACATTCGAGTTCGGTCCAAAGCGCTATGTACATGCTCCCGTTGACCTCTGCGTCTCAAAAGCAGTGCTGACAGTCCTCCAGCCCACAACTCACTTCTGGGATCCAACGGAGACAAAACTTTTGGGCTGTGAAACAAGGAAGCTGCGGGGGAAGGGTGCCCAGACAGATGGTGAGAACGGGACAGTTCTGGTTTGCTGTCATTTATCTCATTCTTGCGTTTCTAGGTCTCCCAGAGCCTGAAATTGAGGTTAGTTCGATTCAATTCAAAGTTTCTTGTTCTCATCGTATACAGATCGCTACACTGTTTGCAAGTCCGGACTTCGGTCTTCGGAAGCAAGATAGCTTTGCTCTTGCAAAAGAGCTCGACACTCTGATTGGCGTACAAGTCCCATACCTGTACTTCATGACGAAGGTTCTCATTTACTATTTTTTTGAGAGGGGGGAGGGGGGGGGGAGCTTGTTGCTCACAAGGCGAGATTCAGGGTACAAGTGACGATGGCGGGGCAACTTCACGGCTTGGGTTCCGTGTTCTGAGGGACTTCATCGGGATGGAGAATGCGGACGATACCACACGAGACGCACTTCTGAACTTCAGCTACCAATTAACATGCGGCAATATGGACGAGGCATACAAGGTATGATATGCTGACCAACCTCGGAAGGAAAGGCCCATTGATTGCTCTCTCGCAGTCTGTGAAAACGATTGATAATGCGGCGGTGTGGGAGAACATGGCAAAGATGTGTGTCAAAACCATGCGTCTAGACGTGGCAGAGGTTTGTCTTGGGAACATGGGACATGCCCGAGGGTGCGCTTGACCTTCTGAATTTTTCTTCCCACAAATGCTGAATCGCATGCAGAGCTCGTGCTGTGAGGGAGGTACATCGAACACAGTCTACGACCCTGCATTCTGCTCTCCACCCATGCTTCTCTCCTCAACTCCTGCTCGGCAGGCAAAAAGTGAACCGGAGCTGGAAGCAAGGGTTGCCATGGTAGCCATCCAGCTTGGTAGGACTTGATGATTCTCTGATACTCCGAAGCCACTTGATGACACCCCAAAGGTCTGCTTGAGGACGCAGAGAAGCTCTACGCAGAGTGCAAGCGATACGATTTGCTCAATCGCATGTATCAGGTAAGCATGAGTGCCTCGTTCACTACTTCCCGTGCCTGAGCAACTTTCAGGCAAGCGGGCAGTGGGAAAAAGCAGTTCAACTTGCCGAAAAGCATGACCGGATTCATCTGAGAACCACACACTATAACTTTGCAAAGTATCTAGAATCGATTGGGGAGACCGCCAAGGCCATCAAAGAGTACCAGATTTCTGAAAACCATCGATACGAGGTTCCCAGGATGCTGTTCGACATGCAGCTCGTTGATGAATTGGAGCGCTACTGCACGTCATCTGATGACAAGGCTCGTGCTTTGCTTCTTGCCTCGATTTTGCCCTTAATAACATTTTGACAGGAGCTCATCAAGTGGTGGGCACAGTACTGCGAAAGCAACGTGTCATTTGACCAAGCTCTTCACTTCTACCAGAAGGCCAAGGACTACCTTTCGCTAGTTCGCGTCTTCTGCTTCAGAAAGGACTTTGCAAAGGTGACACAATTTGCGACAATTACTTCACCTTGATTCTCACAGCACGCCAGGCTGCTGAGATTGTGAAGGAGACGTCAAACAGCGCTGCGGCATACCATCTCGCCCGCCAACTAGAGAACCACAATCAAATTCGCGAGGCAATCGAGTACTTCTCGCTTGCTGGTCGCCACAACCATGCTGTTCGATTGTGCAAGGAGAACGGCATGGATGGGGAAATCCTTCGGCTGGCTCTCGAGAGTGGCAACCAGCGCCTGATGACCGAGTCTGGGCGCTATTTCGAGGAGAAGGGGGTGTACGAGAAAGCGGTTCTCCTCTATCAGAAAGGCGGCAACGTCCCACGGGCGCTGGACCTGGCTTTCCGCTCTCAGCTTTTCGATTCTCTCCGATCACTTGGTAATTATTTTCATCTGCCCCATCAAGCGATTCTTCCGTGATGAAATGCTTCACAGCGGACGATCTTGGAGCCGAGACCGACCCAGAGATGCTTGCCCGTTGTGCGAACTACTTCCTGGAGCACGGGCAGTTCGAAAAGGCAGCTCACCTTTTTGTCAGCAGTGGGCAGGCTGAAAAGGTTCCTACCTCTCCAAGTAAACCTGCTTGTTAACAGTTGCCTAAAATCACGATGCAGGCACTTGCACTGTGCGAATCACACAACGTGAAAATCACCGAGGACATGGCTGAGAAGATGACACCTCCAAAGCCGGAGGGAGAGGGCGACTCTGCTTACAGGACTGCCATCTTGATGAAGATTGCAAAGTGCTGCAAGCGCCAAGGTTCCTTCCATTTGGCATGCAAGAAGTACACCCAGGCAGGCAATCGAATCAAGGCGATGAAGTGCCTTCTGAAGTCAGCAGACACAGAGAAGATCATTTTCTTTGCAGGTACTTCTCCTCAAGACATGTTCTTCTTTAATCTCAAATGTATTGTGCACAGGTGTCTCTCGACAGAAAGAAATCTACATCTTGGCTGCAAACTACCTGCAAACTTTGGACTGGCACAATGACCCGGAGATCATGAAATCAATCATCAACTTCTACTCCAAAGTCAGCATCCGTTTCTCTTTTTTCTAATTGTTGTACTCATCTCTATGTCCAGGCGCACAGCTGGGACAGCCTCGCCAGCTTCTACGATGCATGTGCTCAAGTTGAAATTGATGAGTACAGGGACTACGAAAAGGCCAGGGATGCTCTGAAAGAGGCCCACAAATACCTGAGCAAGGGCAAGGGTGTTGACGATCGACTGGCGGGCCTCCAGCATCGTATTAACATGGTGGAAAAGTTCTGCCAGGCTCGCAAGCTTGTGAAGAGCGACCCCCAGGAAATGCAGAGAATATGTTCAAGTTTACTAGAACAGCCTGACATTGAGGTCTGTGTCATTCATTGGGCAGTTTTGGTATCTCACTGACCTGCCTGCAGCTTGCACTTCGTGTTGGCGATGTGTTTGCCCTCCTTATCGAGTTTTATGCTGGCCAGCAGGACTACCCCAATGCTTACCAGCTCATTGAGCGAATGAGGGACAGGAAGTCAGCGCTTACCCCTCCCGCATGAGTTTTGCCCCTGGCTGATGCTTTCTCTCGTTTTCTTAGGATCATTCTTTCTCCGTACCTCGATGCAGAGATGGTCAACGAGATTCACCGGGCTGTCGGTGTGGCGCCTGTAGCAGAGGAGCCGAGTGGCCGACAAGATGATGGAGAAATCGATGAGGAGATTGGGGACTAGGGCTGCGCACAGTCCACCTCAACCCCCACCCGGTCGGTGGGCCCGCTGACTGTTACCCGCCGGTGGCGGTCGGTAGAGGGGGGGTACTTGCTGCAGTGCGTGAAAATTGACAGGAAATACGCTTAATTCTGCACAGCTTCAAGGCGCTACGCGCCTACTCTGTTCCCAACTGTCTAAAGCAAGTGCTTTGGGGCGAGTTCAAGCCAGTTGCAATTGCGGGGAGGCCGAGGCCGGGGGTTGATGCCCAGGAGGGGGGCCGCTGCTGGGTACGGGATATCGCGATCGATGGCGTCAGCTCCCTTGGGCTCCGGATCCGGATCCGTCGGATTGAAGAGCGCAGGAGCGCAGGAGAGCAGGAAGATGAACTAAGCAGGACTTTCCTGGCCTGGGTGCACGGAATATGTAGCTTTCGCGCGCGAGAATATGAAATTTTCGCGAGCCTACCCCCCCCAGAATTACGATTACGGAGTTGCCTACCTAATCCTAATCAGAGTTGCGATTACGATCGGAATCAGAGTTGCGATTACGATCGGAATTAGAGTTAACGTTGCGATCGGAATCAGAACGAATCAGAGTTAACGTTGCGACGCCGATATCATTGGAGAACTCACTGAAAGCACTATCCAGATGAGGACTCCTGTGCTCACCATCTACGTTCTACTGGAGAAAGGGGGCAACACACTCCTACTTGCGTTTTGAGGCGGTTGGCCAAGCATTTGGACACGTACTAAAAACGCAAGTCCGGGCTATCTTGTCACACGTTTACAGCGCGAGTGGAAGAAACATGCTTCAGCATGCTGTTTGCTATCAAGAGGGGGAAGATGAGGGTAGCGTCTCCATGCACCTTGACTGCCCTTGCCCCTGCACGGATCTTGCCCCAGGAGACAGCTTCATCAGGGCGTGCTCCTGCATCCGAGCCATCAAACTGCAAACAAATCACGACGGCCAAAAATCAACAAGAGATGAACAAACTTCGCTGGCGGTGTTGATGTAGACAGCGAAATCGGCGCCATTTCGCATCAAATTCGCATTGCAGACATGATGCTTGATGACTCCACCCCCAAGAATGATCATCCCTGTCTTCCGTGCATACACCGCAGAACTGTTGATTGCTCGTAGATCTATTAGAAGCGTCATGGAAAAGAGGGTTGTTTGCACGGACGGGTGGTGCAGCAGCACCAGAGACTATGTCCACAACGAGGCCTGGATTCTTAAATGAATGGAAATAGATCATATCGCCCAAAGATCCATCGGTGAAGGCAGGGCAGTAAACTGGAATGTCGTTCTGGGAAAGACATGTTCAGAGCTGCCCCCGATACATGACTCAGCACAGAGAAGACCACCAAACCTTATAGCACCAGAAGTAAACCGAGCTGGGATCATTGATTTCTTTGCCCAGACGGTTGATGATTTTGGACGGAGACCATACAATGCCCTGGGGCGCTCCGTCGGTTGTGCGCGGCTTGATATGTTCATGACTTACTTGCTGCTTCTGCTCTTCGACGAGCTTGTCCAGAATTGGGACGACCCAGTCCTCGAATTTGCAGTAGTTGTCATTTGGAACAAGCAGGTTTCCAATTCGGTTCAGGCCGCGAGACCGCAGCTCCTCCCCCTTCAGCTCAAACTTTCCCAGATAAAAAGGAGCTAAGCATTTAATGATGTCCTCTTCCACACCGCCGGCTGTTGTGACAATCGCATCGATCTGACGGGCAAGTTGGGGACCTTGAAATAAACGGAGGTAACGACGTACAAGTTTGTGTTGCGCGAGGAATCGGATGGCCTCGCGGAGTCCGCACGAGATCATGTTGCTCGTGTATCCGAGAAAGACCTTGCAACGGACCTGCGCCCGCCTGGCAGGATCCCGGAACTCATCGCTCTCGTCCTCGGCGATCGGTTCGTCCGAGAGGCGCCATGACAACTGCGAATCACTCAGTGAGGTGTTTATGCATGTGCGCATGCGAGGCCATCTTGCGGACCATCTTGTCCAGCACGTCAGCGGCCTCGGCTAGCGCGGTCGCCTGAAACCCCGTCGACGCGTACGCGCTTAGCAGCTCGGATACGCTGACTGGCGCGCTTCCGGCGCCGAGATTCCTGTTGAAGTCATAGCCGCGGACCTCGACGCGCTCCGGAACCTCGGGCGGCAGCTCGCCAGAGCGCTGAAAGACTGCCTCGCGCGCCGCAGCGCTCTCTGACCTATCCGCCATAGCTAGCGGCTGCACGAGTGCGGCGTGAAGCCACACGCCTCGCCAGCGCTAGCTGGTTTCCGATCTCGATCTCGCGCGTTGCCGCTCCTTACTAGCCGACGGTAGAACGATCGCGCGATGGTGCTGCGCGATGTTGCGTCCACACGCAGGCCCGCGCAGATCCAAGGGCGAATTTGATCCCTGGGGTACTACGTCGTATGCGCCGTCTGTTCGCAGCGCCCCGCAGCCTCGCAGCTCTAGCAAGGTCTAGAAGTGTTACGCGCGGCCTAGTGCACGCGCAACCTCGCGCAGGCCTTGGAACGATGGACGCCCAGCAGGTGCACGTGTTCTAGCGGTTGCGCATGCGTACTTGCGCGGATAAAGTAGAAAGCGTTTGCGCGGACTGCCGCGCGCGGGCACGCGGCTATATGTGCGGCCAACGGCGGGAGCGCTCACGCTCTCTCCGTGTGGACGCAGCTGAAGTACATGGACGAGGAGTACTGCATCCTTGTCGACGACAAAGACAACGCCGTGGGCAAGGAGACGAAAAAGACCTGTGCGAGAACTTTGAGTGCCTTGCGCCATTCGCCCCTCATTGCTGCGCGGAGGCCACCTGAACACGAACCTGCTTCTCCACCGCGCGTTCAGTGTCTTCCTATTCAACTCTGCCGGCAAACTCTTGCTGCAGCAGCGCGCGAGGGAGAAGATCACGTTCCCCCTTGTTTGGACAAATACCTGCTGTAGCCACCCTCTTTACGTGCCCGAGGAAATGGAGATGGAGAACGACCGAGGTTCAGCAGCGACCTTAACCCGTCATCAGCTCACATTCTCACGCGCTAGCAGGGGTGAAGCGGGCAGCTCAGAGGAAACTGGAGCACGAGCTGGGCATTGCAGACGGCAGCATTTCTCGAGATGAGTTCACGGTGATGACTCGGATCCTGTACAAAGCTCCCATGGATGAGACCTGGGGCGAACACGAGCGTGCGTGACTTCTGTTGCATTGTGTGTCGTGCATGCTCAAGCGACAGCTGTTCTAGTGGATTACCTACTGGTGGTTCAGAAGGATGTCGACCTGAAGCTGAACAGAAACGAAGTGGAGGATGTCAAGTATGTCGATCAGGCTGAGCTGCAAGCACTTTTATCTGATGCCGACAAGGGTGTTGCCAAGCTGTCTCCTTGGTTCCGACTTGTTGTCGAGAGTGGGATGCTCTCGACGTGGTGGGGCTCTCTAAAGTCTCTTGAAGGTCACCAGGACCGGAACATTACAGATTTTCGTAGGAAATGAACGTAGCATTCGGACACTCCCCTTACGGGCCTCGGGGGGAACGGCCGGGCCGGCAACGGCGAGGGCCGCACCTTCCTATGCGTAGCCCAGACAGGCGTAGTACACAGCTAGCTAGCTCTGTCTACGCTGAACGCAGCGATCACGAGTAGAGCTTGGGATCGCTGCAGGTCTAGTTGATACGAATTCCCATCCGCATGAAGCTCTGATGGCTCTCAAGGACTGCTGAATCCACTCCATGCCGCGCTCCAAGCTCCCGAAGAATGAGGGCCTCCTCCCGTTCCAGCTAAACCAAAAGTCAGCAACAGTGTCACAGAGCGATTTTGAGTGTTCACGAAATCTGCACCTGCATAGTTTGAGCTGCTTTGAGACCGGACTGGAAAGCCTTCCTAGATCCTCTGATGTCGCCATTCGAAAAGAGGAGGGTCCCTTGTGCAAGCTTGAATTGGGGCTGAGCAATCCTGTACTTATTTGCTAGATTTGCCAAGAGTTGGACTGAGCGCTCTGCCATGTCCTTGATCAATGGGATGCGGTCCTCATCGGCCTCGGTTCCAAGGGTTCCATGCAACACAGACTTGGGCTGAAAATTGCATCGGACAATGCTGGTGTGGCCATGCACACGCAATCGCACCTGTTCCAGCAAACCCAGAAGCAATGAGGATAAAAACGAGAACGTACTGACATGGATCCACAAGGGAGCACCAAAATTCGTCAGGTCCTGTGATGCCCATGAGCCACGGAACACAATGGTTGATGAACAAGAGCACACATCGAAGATGCGCCTGGAAACACGGAATGCTTTAATGCATTCACGCCTCCGCAAGAATATTAATGCCTGGAAGCCCCGGATAAAGATCTGGAATCTCAATGACGACAGTCCAAGATGACTCTCTTGCAAGCGTTGCAAACGACCCATCAGCTCGAATGCCGCCGGCATATTGCCTTGCCAGAACGCAATCTCGGCTTGTCGACCCAAGGAGTAGGCGATGCAGATGGTGTCACCGTATATAGTGCCCATCTTTTCTGCCTTCTTTGAGTAGTCTGCTGCTTGCGAAAGGTTCCCCTGCCGAGTCACAAATGTCACATGTCACATATTACGGCCGCATGCAATTGCTAATAGAGAACCATGTACCTGCAACATCAAAATGGAAATGAGCTGCGAGAATGCGGCCAGCAGCAAGCGACCACTGCCTCTGTGATGCTCAAAGTTGCTCACAGCAGCCACAAGCTCGTCTGAAACTTGGCTGCAAAAGCCGGATGATGCAAGCTGCATCGCAGTAAGGACTTTCACGAAAGTCTGGAGATGGAGGTCAGATGACTGCAGAACGTAAGCATCAGTACCCACAGCATACACAAGAGCGATCTCTGCGTACTTTTCCAGCAAGGCTCCTTGCTCTCGATGCGAAAGTGACGGATTGTTTCTGCTTGCCCAGGCTCAGACTCACAGCCGAAAGATATGCACAAACCAGAGGCAGCAGGCCATGCTGCCCTTGACTATCGATCGCAACAGCAACACTGTATGCCTTCAGTGCGCTGAAGTAAGCACCCTCGGCGCTTCCCTGTCGCAAGAATGCGTTCGGAAAAGTAGCTGGATTCAGAAAATAATCGGACACGAACCTGCATCATAAGATCGAATGTCACGTCACACATGCAACGGCAGGCAGCGATATGTTCATCTACACACAATGGTTGGGAGCCGCTCCAAAACGCTCTGATCCCACTGTGGAGATGCAAGGAACACAGCATAACGAATACATATGATCTGAGTTTGAGAGCGTCTCGTGGAAAGGAGTACCCTGTGTCGTAAACTAAGGCAATGATCGGAATGGTATGAAAGCAAAAGTGCACCGAGACCCTCGAATGCCTGAATGAGCACGTCAATGGAAGCATTTGGGTTGCCATTCCGGTAGTGAGCGTCAGCAATCTGGTGCCGCCATTTTGCGATTCTGTACTGGGACGAGGATCTCTCTTGCATGCTTACATGGATCTGGAGTTGAACTTACGAAACAAGGTGAATGTAGGTGAGCAAATGCTCATCAAACCTGCACTAGCTGAGTGTAGAATTGTATGGCTTCATCGTGGTTGTATGCACTCATGGCTTGCGCTGCTGCCTGCTCGAGGTACTGGAGTGCCCTGTCGAGTTCCTGCGCCTCCAGAAAGTGTCGAGCCAGGAGGGGGAAAATGGCATCTTCGCCCAGATCGTGCTTGCACAAGTACCTGGTCCAGATGTTAATGCGAAGGCCGGTGCAAGTTGCAAGTAGGGCAAGTTGCACCATTCGGCGATGGCCATATGTATGCTCCGCTTTTGTGCGGACGTCAAGCTATCCTGCAGGATTTTGATAATCTCCGGATTGCGAAACTGGTAGTGATCATCGCTCAAATCAACGACGATCTCCTGCGCATGAGTTGAGCCTGACAAGCAGAAAAAGCACGACAAAACCGAACCTCCTGCATTGCAGTTAGCAGATGCGACCTTATCTGAGATGTGTCCTCCTTGGATGGGTGGACCTGGGCGATCATCTCAACAGCAAACTTATGCCCAACACAAGCTGCTGTCTGGAAGTAGAGAGCTTAGCAAGTAGGAAAGTTCTTGCGCCACACATGCGTAGAGCTCACCTTGAGAGATGTCAGCACGACTGTGCCAAGGCGATCTAGGCGACTCATGATCAGGGCAGCATAAGCATCGTTCTTGATAATGACATTCTTGGCCTCTGGAGACATGCTGCACTTCCCATTCTCGATCGACAAAAGCCCCTTCTCTTTTAGGTACGAACTCCAACTCTCGACAAGTCTTGCGTTGCCATGGCTCCGCGCCATGATAAGCCTCACCAGCCTGCAGAAGAGATGTTAACGAGCTCGGAGAAAAACAAGTTCTGAAGAACGCACTCATCTGGCACATCATGCGGCTCCAGCTGCTCTAGTGTCGAAGCAATCAGCTGGGACGTGTCTTCATTGCTCAAAGGGGTCATTTTAATTGACACATTCACATCAGCGGCAGTCAGCTCCAGGAACTCAGGTCGCCGGTAGAGACTCTCAGAGCGGGCTGCAAGAACAATCTGAGAATTCTTAGAGAAGGAATCGGGATATACTTTGAAGAAAGGTGCACAAGCAGATCTGGACTGGCATTCCGCAAAGCTACTGTTAATGCCCAGCTGGCAGAGTCCATATACTGGGCATCATCGATTATGAGCAGTGTTCGCTGGCCCTGCAGAGCTGTAAGACAAAGGAGCCAGCACAAGAAAGCAGCAAACGTGCTTGTTTTCTTCTGGATCCGAACTCGTTGATCAATATTCGGGTGAGCAGCTCCCGTGTCGCATTTGCATGAGCTTGTACGCTGAGTGAGCGGGTGAACTCTGTTGGTGGAAGGCTCATGGGCAAGACCGCTGAAAGCAGCGGCAGACTCTGCATGAGGTCTATCTGATGCGTCAGGGCATATGGCATTCCATGGCGATTGCAAAACTTACCTGGGACGAGTTCTAAGCATTTTTCCTGAACAATTTGTAAGAAACGTGTGTCAACTGCATGGCGAAGCTGATCAGCCTTGTCGAATTTCATTGCAGACGACGGTGATGCTTCAGCCGCAAAGATCTGGGATTAGCAATCAGCGCTCTCAGTGAATATCCGTTGTAAGACCTACCGAGCTGAAAACACTCCGAAAGCTGTAGAATGCAGTCTTGTCCTCAAAAGCATCAGGCTCTGCGTTCACAACTGTAAACTGGTTCTTCTCGGCTTGCTCCTGCACGCAGCTTGTCAGTACCATTAGAGCTTGTGATGGAGCATAACTCCTTGCAGACCTGAACGAATGCCACGAGGCGTGATTTGCCAGACCCAGCATCACCTTCGATGAGGAGAGTTGGAAGCAGGTCGGCCCTCTGCCGCTGCACCATCTGTAGCATAGAGAGAATTCGGCTCTTTTCCTCCTCGCGCCCAAAGATTGGCTTTCCTTTCGGACTCTGCTTCTTGTTCCAGGACTTCAAATCCCGCTCACTTTCGGGTACAAAAACCTGCTTGCCAATAAAACTACACATTTGTATCGACGGAAATGTGGCTGCTTACCGGAATGGGGTCAGAGCGGCCTTTCACACGAATAGGCTTGAGAGAATCATCGAAAAGGTAGCGACTCGCTGCTGCTGTGAAAGTGGGGCTGTCGACAAGGATGCCATGGTGCCTGGCGTTCTGCATTAATCGTGCTGCAAGGTTCTGTCATTGTGAACTCGCATCAGATGCATCTCTTCACGTAGAGCAAAAAAACAACTTGCCACGACATCGCCCATGATTGTGTACTCGCATCGAGAAATAGCCCCAACAGTGCCACAAAAGGCTTGCCCGCTTGCAATGCCAATGCTTGTCATGATCTGCGATGTCGTGTGTGTGAGCCGCCCCCAGCGTTCAAGCTGATGTTCTCGAGGGCGCTTACCCCCTGGTGCTGGAACTCAGCACGAATCGCTAGTGCAGCACCCACAGCGCGAGCAGGATCGTCCTCGTGGCTTACTGGAGGAAGACCAAAACAAAGAACTACAGTTGCACCCTAGTCGCAAGAGTTTTATTACACTGGAATCAATGGGCATATGACTTGCGAACCTTGTCATCCACAAGGAACTTGTTCACAGACCCTTCGAAACGGTAGGTGAGGGTTTGTATCGACCGGAGGATGAGCTGCAGCCTGTCTATCAAAAATATAGAAGACAGCTCCAAGCCTGGCATGTTGCAGAACATGACAGCAACACGCCGGATCTCGTTTCCCCACGCCGCCCCGGTCCACTTACTGGACATGTTTTGTGCTCCTGACGTACTTAACCAAGATGTCGCTCTTGTTGAAGAGAGCTCGTTGAGCCTGCAGCACACAGCTCCTGTAGATGATCGAGAACACTTGAGTGGGAGGTGGTGGGAAGTTGCAAGGTCTCACCTGGGATATAGGACTTCAGGACAGCTTCTGCTGATTCGTTCAAAGCGAGGATGTTTGCTCCATTTCGACGATCGTGCTGGTCTGACATAGCAGCGCCCGGAAGGATGGCGCTTGGGTGCACGGATTCCAGCCAACTCCCAACTTTCAGATGGGAGTTCTCGAAGTGATCTGCCAGAGATTTGGTTCAATGAAAGGAATAGCAGAATTGAAGCTATCCTTTGCCGACCTGTTGCATTGGGTCTGTGACCAAGGAGAAGCACATTCTTGCTCCGACTGCCTGACACCAAGGTACCCTCAAAATGTTGAAAGGTCAGCGCCCAAGTCTGTGGAGACACGACAACCTTTGCCAATGTCAGAAAACGGACTAGCTTGCCGAAGCTGAACCCGCACTTGTCCATTGTTTGCGTCTGGCTCAGCAGAGGCGATTTGGCTGATTGGGTCACCTGCGGCAAGCTCATGGAAGCCCACAGCAGCATGCATTCGAGTTCGCAGCATGGACAGACCAGCGAAAACGATCTCCCAGCGATCATTCAGGCCTCCGATATGGAAAGCGAAGATCTTGCCAACGCCAACGCCCACGTGCATGTTCAGCGTGAAGTCGCATGGCATGTGCGAAGGGAGGAGTGGCCGATATTCGGAGAGCTCTGCCTGGAATCTGGAGAACACTCCGCTCAGAAAATAATCGTTCAAATAGTTTAACAATGAAACCATGAAATATACCGAAGGGCACATCTGCAAGCGTTGATCGCCAAGCTGGATAAGACATCGCTCTGGTCCTGGCCGAGGCCATCGTCGAAAGCCTCAAGGTTGCTCTCTAACCCGCAGGCGAATGCGTCGTCCTCGCCGGTGCCAGGCTCGTTGTGATGGTGAAAGAGCACGAGGAGCGCATCTCCAGCAAACTGTGGTCATGTCAGCCTAAGCACATCATCAGCGTCACGCGCAGACAGCAGCGCGCAAACCTTCACAACGTCACCGCCGAACTCGTCGATGATAGCGATGAGCTTCTCAAAGTAATCGTTCAGCGCGGCGGTGAGGTGGTCCGCCCCCGCCGCCGGATCGGCCTCCGATAGCCTCATAGTGAGCGGCGTGAAGCCTGTGCACCCTGTCGGCGGCGCATGCGCTGAGCGACTGCAGCTGCGTACGCACCTGATATGTCCGCAAACAGGCAAGCGGCAAAGAACTCCTCGCTCTCGCCTGGACGCAGCGCAGTGAGCTTGGCCTGCGTCCCCGCGCGTTTTCCCTCTCGCGCACCGGACTTGTCCGGGAGCTGCGGCGCCAGGGCGATCTTGTTGACGAGTACACGCGGTAGGTAACGCGTCAACAGCTGCGCGCGGTCCATAGCCGCTGCAGAGTCCTAGAAGCCGTGCGACAGGCGCAACAATCGCAGCACAGCAGCCGCAGGAGAGTGCTCGAGAGCCCAAAAGCCGGCTAGAGCTCGAGGTCAAAGCGCAACGTTTCGGTTTGAGCCCCTTCCCCCCCCCCCCCCTTCAAAAAAACTCTTAGCGCTAGCTAATTATATATAAGCCACGGATCGATTTTCTTCTCTCCTCCTCTCTCTCGATCTAGATCTAGATCTAGATCTCTGCCTTCCCCCCTCTAGATCTCCTTTCTCCTTGGCCTCCGGATCCTAGCTCGAAGCGATGCGTTCCCTCCGCCCCCCCCCCCCCCCCCCCCCCCTTTCAGCTGAGTCCGCTGGGTACACCGAAAGATTGGCTCGCCGGAGCGCTTACAGCTTAGTTACGCCCAGTTCTGGCCCGCATAGCAAGCTCAAGCTAACGTAGCTACAGAGCGTGATTGATCCGCGCGCAACGCGCGCGTGATCCAGCAAGGCTCGCAACTTCAGCCGCGATCCGGCCGCTCGCAACTTCAACTGCGATCTTCAGCGCCATGCACATTGTAGGCGACGGTGACTACGCGATCCTCGCCACCAACGATGGGAAGCAGGCGTTCGCGCAGATCCGCGCGTCAGGGTGCGCGGGGGGTGGCGCGCGCTGTCCCTGCTAATGTGTACGGCGTGCTCACCGGGGCTGAGCGCGCGTACGCAGCTCCGCGAAGCTCCACAAGAAACAGGTGGCACTGCAGCCGCTGGTCGGCGCGCCGTACGGAGCTGTGTTCGAGATAAAGGCGGGGGGCCTCGTCCGGGCCTCTCGCGACGCGCTCAGCGCCTTCGCGGGGCGGGGTAAGCCGCACCGAGCTCCAAGTGCTGGATTCGGCAGCTTATTTCTGCACACATGTACAGTCGACGCCTTGACCGACGGCCTCGACAACTCGACTCTAGTGGACGACAACTCCGCGCAGAAGCTCACGCAGGAGGAGATCAACAAGATGAAGGGGGAGGTAGACGGCGCCGAAATCATCAAGGCGCTCGTGAGCAACAGTGCAACCTTCCAGGGCAAGACCGAGTTCTCGCGCGAGAAATACATCAAGAAGAAGACCAAAAAGTACCTGCACCTCGTCCGCGTGATCCGCCCCAACGCCAGGACGATCTGCGAGTCTTATTTTGCGAAGGCGCCATTCAAAATCTGGTTCGGGCATTCAGTTCGGTTGCACAATGAAACGAGTTCTGACTGTGGCCATAGTAACCTCCGAGTGGATTCACTTTCCCTCATGCTTGCCATGGCGAATGTGCGAGCTGGATGTCAGGCCCTCGTGGTCGAGACGGCATCAGGAGTCGTCATCGGGGCCGTGGCAGAGCGGGTTGCTGGGCATGCTCCCGTGCTTTGTGGCATGGTGGATGGCAGTGGGGGTGGGGGTGAAGCTGTTAGGTATTTCAACCTCTCCAAAGCTGTGAGCCATGCGGGTTGTTCTCTTAAAATGCATTCATACTCTAACCTGGGGTTCTCTCAGGGTCAAGATTCGATTCACATGTTCCCACTTTCGATGGTGGAGGACGCAAAAAAATTTGCCGAGTTGGAAGAGCCTGTGGAGCTCGAGTCCGCAGCTCAAGTAGCAGTGTCAGCGGCCGACGGCCATGAGTCAAATGAGCGTGTCCTCGCCAAGCTGACGAAGGAAAGTAGAAAGAGGGAAACCTTGAAGCTGCTGAGGCGGCCCTCTGACTGGTGAGCGCCCTACGCACTTCACAATTCTAGTAGGTGTTTAAGCTCACTGCCAAGCT
>QPMI01000264.1:0-35858 GCA_004431415.1 Cyanophora paradoxa | reverse complement strand
CCCCTCCCCCCGGCCCGCCCTCCCCCGGGCCCGCCCCCCCCCCCGGCCCTGTCCCTCCCCCTCCCCCGGCCCGGTGCGCGGCGCGGGAGGCGGCGCGGGGAGGCGGCGCGGGAGGCGGCGCGGGAGGCGGCGCGGGAGCGGCACGGGAGGCGCGCGGCGGGTGGCGCCCTGGACGGCGCAGCGGCGGCGACGCTGGTGGCGCTGGCAGAAGGCGACAAGCATGCACACCTTCGAGATCTGTGCGTTTCTCTGTGAAATCTGCACGCCGCCTCTTTGTCTTATCATGTTTGCAGATCTGGACCCCCAAGTGCATTATGTGGAGGACATCATCGTCGACCTGCCCCCTGCCAGATGCTTGCGTGCACTGCGCAACCTGTTTGTGGGCACAAAGGGAGCGTTTCGAGGCCCCAAATTTCAGAGTTGTGTTGATTGGCTTGATGAGGTGCTCTGCAGCTCAAAGAATTGATCGAATGGAATCTAAGACCAACTTATCCAGGTGACAGAAGCGGCTCGGCAAGCTCAGGCGAACGCTTGTCGGTTGCAGTTTCGAGGTGAACCAGCAAAGAACCGGACACGGACACTGGAGGATCTCCATGCTCTGAAGCACTTCATGAGCACTGTGCGTCCTCGATCTTCTTTAGCTTGAGATTCGCCATGAGATACTGCATTTAGGTCGCACTCGAATCGCCAAGCCTTCAGCGCACCGGTCCCGACCCTCATCCAGATGCTGATATAGCTGCTGGCGACAAGGAAGATACCTCAAGCTTCTCAACTCGATGAGCTCATTGATATGGACGTAAGCATCTATCTTCTTGGCCAGTTGAAGCACGGCACTCACTGCAGGCACAGTGTGCATTTCTGGGCCTTGGCGTGCCAGGGGCGCACGGTGAGTTTGCAGTGGATACGGACCTTCGAGCCAGGCACTACGACTGGCTAAAGGCCCGGGTGACGAGCTTCTATACCAACAAGATCTACATCCGTGAGAGACGACTGCGAGAGATAGATCTGGCACGTGTCCATGCCAGCTTGCCTCGTGCTTCTTCTGCTTACTTGCTGCCCGGTCAGGTCATCTTGTCTCTGGACTTTCAGGAGGGCAAGGATGACACAAGTACTAGCGATGACAAACGATCATACGCTGTTGAATCGAAGATGTTCCTATCGCTCTGGATAGAGGTGTTCTTCTACGGGCGATCGAGCAATTCATCACTCGATTTCTACAGTACGTCCCCTTCAAATCACTGCATTCTATTTTGAAAACCGAAATGTGATGCAGCCCCTGATGATGGCGAGATCCGCTCAGCTGCTGCTGTGCTCACACAGCTTCTGGCCCTGCGGCCAGGAGACGCTGAGTTGGACCGTGAGCCTGCACGGGCACAAGGTCTTGCAAATGCTTTCATGGAGGTGCACGATGCTTTCATGCTCTGTCTTCGTAACATGTTCTTAATTTATATTAGGTCACAACGGACAGTCTGAAATCAACCTTCTGCGTATGCAAGCGACTCTCGGGCTCAGCCAGCAAGCAATGTACCTTGGCACGAAGGAAGAAATGAGGGCCAGTTCCGCAGTCTCGCTCATCAGTGCACGCAGCACAGCAAGCAGACACGGGAAGGCGAATCACTCCAGCTGTGGTTGCATCCGGGGGGGGGGGGGGCGGAGGGGGGGTAAAGTTTTTTTCTTACCAATGGCGACGCAGGCTTCATGCATGTGTGGAGCTTGCAGCAGCAGCTGCAGAGGCCGCGTTGGTGGAAGAGTTGCCACGTGGGAAAGGGCGGAAGCGCAAGGCGCAGGACGATCTCGTGTCGTACCCGGAGGTGAAGAAGCTTCTTCGGAAGTGCAACGCGTACGGAGGCAACAGGGATGTCGGTCGTGGCGGCAAGATTGCAAGCGATGTGCAGGTCCTGCAGGCTGTTCGGAAGAGCGGCAAGGAGCTTCTTCGCCTTCTTGCAGGGCCGCAAGCAGCATATCAGTCGGCATTATCTTCTCAGACCTTGTCCGCAAATCGCGTTTTCGGCGGTGGGCGACAATTGCAACCAGCTCATATTCAAAGGCCTTGTAGATCTAGCCAAGGCATTCGACGACGAGGAGCACGGCAACGCAAGGCGGCGCGAGCAGCGTGGGAGGCCGCGCGGCAAGCAGGTCAAGACCCAGGCCCGGCTCCCGAACAGGCGCCAAGTCCAATGGAGGTTCGACTACCCCCCCTCCAACCCCCCTCCCCCTTCGCTACGCGTACCCCCCCCCCCCCCGACACGTGGAGCTGATGCGCGTACCCTGCCGTTCTCCACAGGCGTGCCACGAGGCAATGGGAAACCTGCCGTTCTCCACCACGAAGCGCCGGCGAACGAGCTTCTCACCCGGCTGCCGCATGAAGCCAGAGCTGGCGGTGCGTGCGAGGGTACGAAGACGACGCCACAGAAGGGGTTACTGAACTCTAATTCCGGTGCAGGAGAAATACGGTACAGGTCGCGCAGCGGAGAACAGCTTTCAGGCTCTGAAGCAAGTGGCTGCAGTGCTGGAACAGATGGGCTCCAAGTCAGATGTTCTAACACACCGATGCTGAATGGGGGCAACGACTCTGGAGAGGAGTACCCCGAGGTGGACGAACTCGGCGCGACGGCATACAGGAGAACTACACGGAAAGTCCAACAGGTACGAGCAACGGTTATCGCAAATGCTCAAGCTCACGAGAAACTCAGCCAAACGGCGCGGGACAATTGGTCGATGTGGACATCGATGTTGAGGCGTATGTGCCTCCGCCATACACGAGGCGAAACAAGCTCTATGGCTAGGCACACCTGAGCGGCCTATTCCGACACCCATCCTGTCCTGCTTGTACAGACGGTCCGCGTACCCCCCTTCTCTTTTCTTTCTTTTCCTTTGTTTCTTTTCCTTCTTATTTCCTTCTCCGCTGAACGTGCTCTGACTTGGGCGCGTCGCAGCGTGGCGAACACCGAGAACCGATACTTCAACGCGCTGAGCAATACCCTGAAGGCGAAACTGCACTGGTTCCCTGCAATGTCACGGGAGGAAGGAGGCTCCAGATCGGTACGGGGAGCATCGCCGTGGTCGCAACCGCGATACGGGACGCGAGGGCAGCGAGCCCCGCAGCACGTGCGTACGTCGAGAAGCTGGCTCGCCTACCGCCAAACGACGGTGCACTGGAGTGCACGGCCACGCAAGGTGCCGCGCGCTGCAGCGTCTCCAGTCAAGTGCACCGGCTTGATGTACCGGGAACAACACCGGAGGCAACAATGGTTATCCTCCGGGGCTTCACCAATCTCGAGTGGGACCACTGGCCGTGCGCCTCTTCCTTTTTCTACTTGTGGTTTCCTTTTTTCTGTCCATGGATATCAGTAACCACTCTTGCTGATTGCCTCGAGCTCATATATATCACGAGCAGAGTCACCATCAAGAGTCACGCCGCTGCATTAGTGCAGGCCCTCCTTCAGCTCTCGGAGCCTGTGCATGATATGACCTTCCACACGACCGCTGGCTCCATCTTCAAGGCAAGATGCCGAGCTGACCGCGTGCTCGAGATTCTTTTCTCGCCTCGATGGGTCGGGTGGTATGCGCCGGGCACCACCAGCGCAGCCCAATGGACTGCGCACCATTTGTTGCGGTTGCGAAAGAATGGTTCCGCAAGCCGCTAGTGGCCGAGGAGGATCGGTTTGCTGACCCAGGTAGACTAGATGAGCTAGTGGAGCGGTGCAAGCAGTTTGTAGGGCCGCAGTTGAACTTCCAGTGAGCGTAGAGTTCTTGAGCGCCTTGCAATTTTGTGGAGCAAGTCAAATTTCGTCGATGTACCCCAGAGCCTTCGCTTTTAAGCCACCGAGCCCCCAAGTTAGGGGGAATGAGTCGGGGGGTACCCGACCTTCGAAAGTGAGGCGCGCGGCGTCGACGCAAAGCTCGCGCAAAGCTCGCGCATAGCGCTTCGCAGCGCGCGCGCCGTGCTCAGCCCCGCGGCGCCACGCCCGCCCCGCAGGCGACTTCGCCGCGCCCGCGCACGCGAGGAGTACACATCGCTCGCTTCATCGGCTCACCCGCGGCGCCGGCGGCGCGCTAGCTACACGCTTTCGCTTGTCCGAGGTTCACATCATCGAATTCTGCAGCCGTCGCCCCTTCCTCGGCCGCTGTAAGGCGGCGCGCAGGATTCGATCTCTCAACCATGGCGTCGCCCGGCGGGCCCAGCGCAAGCAGCTCTGAGTCAGTAGGTACGTCCCGGAACCGCCCCTCGGACCTGCCTGGGCGCGCTTTCTTCCGATCCTTCTAAAAAGCGTGTTTTCGGAGCGAAATTTTGGCACTATGTTCACTATGCCCGCCGGCCGTGGGCTCGGATCTGGCCGGGGCCTTTTTCAAGCGATCGCCGGCGCCGCGTCCGTCGTCCGACGGTTCGCGCTGGCGATCGCCCCGGAGTACTCGGTACCAGGGCCTAGCGATCGCCGGAGCGATGAGAAGGCTCTCTGACCGGCGATCGCTTGCGCAGGAGCTGCTTCAAGTTCGTCGCACCAGCCAACGCCAACGCCTGCAGTGCGTGCCCGCCTCCCGTAGCGCTGCGAGCTTGCTCGCATAGAGATTCTCTATTCAATTGGATCGCTAGATCTGCCCCGCGCATAGAGCCTTCTCATTGCTCGGCGATCGCTTTGTGTTCGGCGCCATACCCAGCGAGTCCGACCTCTAACAAAGAGCTGCTGGGCCGGCGATCGCTTCTGGGTTCTCAGTTCTAACGGTCGCCGCGGGCTTGACGTCCACCGCCTTCTCATTGGCCAAGCGATCGCTGCTTTTCGGTGTCTTATGCCCGACTGCGCAGCATGTCGACCCCAGGAGCACACTCTTTGGGGAGGAAGAGATGGAGTGGACCTCCAGCTCATCTCCCAACCCCCTTCTGGCGGGCCGCGCGGCGGGTGGTGGCCTCGTGGGCGGCCTCGGGGGCGGCTCCGGCCTTGAGCTTGTCCCCGCCCCTCCCCCTCCCCCGGGCCCCGCCCCTCCCCCGGCCCCGCCCCTCCCCCGGGCCCGTCCCTCCCCCGGGCCGCCCCTCCCCCGGGCCCGTCCCTCCCCCGGCCCCGCCCCTCCCCCCGGGCCCGCCCCTCCCCCGGGCCCGCCCCTCCCCCGGGCCCGCCCCTCCCCCCGCCCCCCCCCTCCCCCGGCCCCGCCCTCCCCCGGGCCCGCCCCTCCCCCGGGCCCGCCCCTCCCCCGGGCCGCCCCTCCCCCCGCCCCCCCCTCCCCCGGCCCCGCCCCTCCCCCGGGCCCGTCCCTCCCCCGGCCCCGCCCCTCCCCCGGGCCCGCCCCCCCCCCGGCCCTGTCCCTCCCCTCCCCCGGCCCGGTGCGCGGCGCGGGAGGCGGCGCGGGAGGCGGCGCGGGAGGCGGCGCGGGAGGCGGCGCGGGAGGCGGCACGGGAGGCGGCGCGGCGGGTGGCGCCCTGGACGGCGCAGCGGGCGGCGACGCTGGTGGCGCTGGCAGAAGGCGACAAGCACATGCACCCTTCGAGATCTGTGCGTTTCTCTGTGAAATCTGCACGCCGCCTCTTTGTCTTATCATGTTTGCAGATCTGGACCCCCAAGTGCATTATGTGGAGGACATCATCGTCGACCTGCCCCCTGCCAGATGCTTGCGTGCACTGCGCAACCTGTTTGTGGGCACAAAGGGAGCGTTTCGAGGCCCCAAATTTCAGAGTTGTGTTGATTGGCTTGATGAGGTGCTCTGCAGCTCAAAGAATTGATCGAATGGAATCTAAGACCAACTTATCCAGGTGACAGAAGCGGCTCGGCAAGCTCAGGCGAACGCTTGTCGGTTGCAGTTTCGAGGTGAACCAGCAAAGAACCGGACACGGACACTGGAGGATCTCCATGCTCTGAAGCACTTCATGAGCACTGTGCGTCCTCGATCTTCTTTAGCTTGAGATTCGCCATGAGATACTGCATTTAGGTCGCACTCGAATCGCCAAGCCTTCAGCGCACCGGTCCCGACCCTCATCCAGATGCTGATATAGCTGCTGGCGACAAGGAAGATACCTCAAGCTCTTCTCAACTCGATGAGCTCATTGATATGGACGTAAGCATCTATCTATCTTGGCCAGTTGAAGCACGGCACTCACTGCAGGCACAGTGTGCATTTCTGGGCCTTGGCGTGCCAGGGGCGCACGGTGAGTTTGCAGTGGATACGGACCTTCGAGCCAGGCACTACGACTGGCTAAAGGCCCGGGTGACGAGCTTCTATACCAACAAGATCTACATCCGTGAGAGACGACTGCGAGAGATAGATCTGGCACGTGTCCATGCCAGCTTGCCTCGTGCTTCTTCTGCTTACTTGCTGCCCGGTCAGGTCATCTTGTCTCTGGACTTTCAGGAGGGCAAGGATGACACAAGTACTAGCGATGACAAACGATCATACGCTGTTGAATCGAAGATGTTCCTATCGCTCTGGATAGAGGTGTTCTTCTACGGGCGATCGAGCAATTCATCACTCGATTTCTACAGTACGTCCCTTCAAATCACTGCATTCTATTTTGAAAACCGAAATGTGATGCAGCCCCTGATGATGGCGAGATCCGCTCAGCTGCTGCTGTGCTCACACAGCTTCTGGCCCTGCGGCCAGGAGACGCTGAGTTGGACCGTGAGCCTGCACGGGCACAAGGTCTTGCAAATGCTTTCATGGAGGTGCACGATGCTTTCATGCTCTGTCTTTTCGTAACATGTTCTTAATTTTATATTAGGTCACAAACGGACAGTCTGAAATCAACCTTCTGCGTATGCAAGCGACTCTCGGGCTCAGCCAGCAAGCAATGTACCTTGGCACGAAGGAAGAAATGAAGGGCCAGTTCCGCAGTCTCGCTCAATCAGTGCACGCAGCACAGCAGCAGACACGGGAAGGCGAATCACTCCAGCTGTGGTATGCATCCGGGGGGGGGGGGGGGGGCGGGGGGGGGTAAAGTTTTTTTTCTTACCAATGGCGACGCAGGCTTCATGCATGTGTGGAGCTTGCAGCAGCAGCTGCAGAGGCCGCGTTGGTGGAAGAGTTGCCACGTGGGAAAGGGCGGAAGCGCAAGGCGCAGGACGATCTCGTGTCGTACCCGGAGGTGAAGAAGCTTCTTCGGAAGTGCAACGCGTACGGAGGCAACAGGGATGTCGGTCGTGGCGGCAAGATTGCAAGCGATGTGCAGGTCCTGCAGGCTGTTCGGAAGAGCGGCAAGGAGCTTCTTCGCCTTCTTGCAGGGCCGGCAAGCAGCATATCAGTCGGCATTATCTTCTCAGACCTTGTCCGCAAATCGCGTTTTCGGCGGTGGGCGACAATTGCCAACCAGCTCATATTCAAAGGCCTTGTAGATCTAGCCAAGGCATTCGACGACGAGGAGCACGGCAACGCAAGGCGGGCGCGAGCAGCGTGGGAGGCCGCGCGGCAAGCAGGTCAAGACCCAGGCCCGGCTCCCGAACAGGCGCCAAGTCCAATGGAGGTTCGACTACCCCCCCCTCCAACCCCCCTCCCCCTTCGCTACGCGTACCCCCCCCCCCCGACACGTGGAGCTGATGCGCGTACCCTGCCGTTCTCCACAGGCGTGCCACGAGGCAATGGGAAACCCTGCCGTTCTCCACCACGAAGCGCCGGCGAACGAGCTCTTCACCCGGCTGCGCATGAAGCCAGAGCTGGCGGTGCGTGCGAGGGTACGAAGACGACGCCACAGAAGGGGTTACTGAACTCTAATTCCGGTGCAGGAGAAATACGGTACAGGTCGCGCAGCGGAGAACAGCTTTCAGGCTCTGAAGCAAGTGGCTGCAGTGCTGGAACAGATGGGCTCCAAGTCAGATGTTCTAACACACCGGATGCTGAATGGGGGCAACGACTCTGGAGAGGAGTACCCGAGGTGGACGAACTCGGCGCGACGGCATACAGGAGAACTACACGGAAAGTCCAACAGGTACGAGCAACGGTTATCGCAAATGCTCAAGCTCACGAGAAACTCAGCCAAACGGCGCGGGACAATTGGTCGATGTGGACATCGATGTTGAGGCGTATGTGCCTCCGCCATACACGAGGCGAAACAAGCCTCTATGGCTAGGCACACCTGAGCGGCCTATTCCGACACCCATCCTGTCCTGCTTGTACAGACGGTCCGCGTACCCCCTTCTCTTTTCTTTCTTTTCCTTTGTTTCTTTTCCTTCTTATTTCCTTCTCCCGCTGAACGTGCTCTGACTTGGCGCGTCGCAGCGTGGCGAACACCGAGAACCGATACTTCAACGCGCTGAGCAATACCCTGAAGGCGAAACTGCACTGGTTCCCTGCAATGTCACGGGAGGAAGGAGGCTCCAGATCGGTACGGGGGAGCATCGCCGTGGTCGCAACCGCGATACGGGACGCGAGGGCAGCGAGCCCCGCAGCACGTGCGTACGTCGAGAAGCTGGCTCGCCTACCGCCAAACGACGGTGCACTGGAGTGCACGGCCACGCAAGGTGCCGCGCGCTGCAGCGTCTCCAGTCAAGTGCACCGGCTTGATGTACCGGGAACAACACCGGAGGCAACAATGGTTATCCTCCGGGGCTTCACCAATCTCGAGTGGGACCACTGGCCGTGCGCCTCTTCCTTTTTCTACTTGTGGTTTCCTTTTTTCTGTCCATGGATATCAGTAACCACTCTTGCTGATTGCCTCGAGCTCATATATATCACGAGCAGAGTCACCATCAAGAGTCACGCCGCTGCATTAGTGCAGGCCCTCCTTCAGCTCTCGGAGCCTGTGCATGATATGACCTTCCACACGACCGCTGGCTCCATCTTCAAGGCAAGATGCCGAGCTGACCGCGTGCTCGAGATTCTTTTCTCGCCTCGATGGGGTCGGGTGGTATGCGCCGGGCACCACCAGCGCAGCCCAATGGACTGCGCACCATTTGTTGCGGTTGCGAAAGAATGGTTCCGCAAGCCGCTAGTGGCCGAGGAGGATCGGTTTGCTGACCCAGGTAGACTAGATGAGCTAGTGGAGCGGTGCAAGCAGTTTGTAGGGCCGCAGTTGAACTTCCAGTGAGCGTAGAGTTCTTGAGCGCCTTGCAATTTTGTGGAGCAAGTCAAATTTCGTCGATGTACCCCAGAGCCTTCGCTTTTAAGCCACCGAGCCCCCAAGTTTAGGGGGAATGAGTCGGGGGGTACCCCGACCTTCGAAAGTGAGGCGCGCGGCGTCGACGCAAAGCTCGCGCAAAGCTCGCGCATAGCGCTTCGCAGCGCGCGCGCCGTGCTCAGCCCCGCGGCGCCACGCCCGCCCCGCAGGCGACTTCGCCGCGCCCGCGCACGCGAGGAGTACACATCGCTCGCTTCATCGGCTCACCCGCGGCGCCGGCGGCGCGCTAGCTACACGCTTTCGCTTGTCCGAGGTTCACATCATCGAATTCTGCAGCCGTCGCCCCTTCCTCGGCCGCTGTAAGGCGGCGCGCAGGGATTCGATCTCTCAACCATGGCGTCGCCCGGCGGGCCCAGCGCAAGCAGCTCTGAGTCAGTAGGTACGTCCCGGAACCGCCCCTCGGACCTGCCTGGGCGCGCTTTCTTCCGATCCTTCTAAAAAGCGTGTTTTCGGAGCGAAATTTTGGCACTATGTTCACTATGCCCGCCGGCCGTGGGCTCGGATCTGGCCGGGGCCTTTTTCAAGCGATCGCCGGCGCCGCGTCCGTCGTCCGACGGTTCGCGCTGGCGATCGCCCCGGAGTACTCGGTACCAGGGCCTAGCGATCGCCGGAGCGATGAGAAGGCTCTCTGACCGGCGATCGCTTGCGCAGGAGCTGCTTCAAGTTCGTCGCACCAGCCAACGCCAACGCCTGCAGTGCGTGCCCGCCTCCCGTAGCGCTGCGAGCTTGCTCGCATAGAGATTCTCTATTCAATTGGATCGCTAGATCTGCCCCGCGCATAGACTCGACTCTCGAGTCTTGAGCCCGACCAATTACGCTCTGAACCCTATGTGTTCGCAGATGAATCGGAATTTCTTGCAATTGCCCGAAGGTATGTTCTATAATCATTGCATGCATCTGGAACTTTCAGCTCAAATTGGTTAATAACTTCCATTGCAATTGATTCCTTTGAGGCTTTAAACTCCGCAACAACAAGCTCCGGAACGCACTAATTCGAGCTCCGGCCCCCGGGCGGGCCGGGCCTCGCTATCGAGCGCTAGCTCCGGAGGCTGGACCGGAGCTGACGAACTCCGGTACGTATATACTATGATATATATTAGTACGCCGTATACGCGTTAATATTAATCGAAATTTATAACCGATTTATGTACACGTACCCCGGAACCCGGTAGTAGGCCGGTACCGGGATACGTAAAACATGCAAAACCCGAAAAATAATTTCGGCAAAATCCGAAAAATGAGCCGACATTGTGGTTCGTCGGCATCATATTTTCGGGAACACAGCCAGTCAGCCTCGGTGGCGGGTATAGTAATCGATTTTTTCCCATACATCTGCACAATTCTGGCAGTTTAAATTTTAAATATTCGGCGCCGTGCATGAGCCTACGCCGAATATTAATAGCGCTGAATATTAAGTGCTGCCGGAGGTCTCACGTTTACAGTAAGTAGACCGTCGGTTTCGGGTAGAGTGGCCTGCTGACCAATCATCGGTGGTTTCATGTTACCAAAGTCGACGTGAATTCGAATTTCGAAGTCGTCGACTCGTCGTCGACGGTCGACGTCGACCGTCGACTTCGAGCCTACGGGGCGACATTTTGGCACTATGTTCACTATGCCCGCCGGCCATGGGCTCGGATCGGGCCGGGGCCTTTTTTAAGCGATCGCCGGCGCCGCGTCCGTCGTCCGACGGTTCGCGCTAGCGATTGCCCCGGAGTACTCGGTACCAGGGCCTGGCGGTCGCCGAAGCGATGAGAAGGCTCTCTATAAGTTGATACTATAACACACATTGCGGAAAATCGAAACGACAGTCTGTAAGGTACACAATGTTGCGTCACCGCGGCACGTGCATGTACGTCACAACGGTCACATAATTCGTGCCGTTGAATTTCTATAACACGCGCACGCGCACGCCGTGCACGCCGAGACGGCACTGCCGCACTGGTTCAACGGCGATCGGAAATTTAAATTTATGTATCATGATTCATGAGAGATATATAGAAACCGCATGCGCATGCGCAGCAGCGCAGCCTGCAGGCTGCAGGCTGCAGGCTGTACCAGTGTAGGCTGCAGGCTGCAGCTCAGGCTGCCGCCGCAGTGCGGCTGTTCCCGATCGACGGTCGAATCGCGAACTTCCGAAGTTCGAATTCGGAATTCCGAAGCTCACTTCATTCGCTCGGAATCGCTCCCAGTACTAGTCTCTATGAATCCGTTCCACTCGGCGTGTAATGAAAGCCGCCGCCTATTAATTTCAAACGCAAACTCGGGCTGTAAATTCGAAAACATCGCATCTGCGGCCTTTCATCGTGCTGTACGAGCCCGCGCATGCGCCCTCGAATTTCAAGGCGGATATCGATTCATCTTTGTCGAATTCGAAATCGCCGTCGATGCACATGAATTCGAAGCTGGGCTTGCATGCGCAATCGGCGTCATGAAAGATAAATCGCATAACCAAGTGGGAACTTGTGGGAAGACACTTGCTTGAATAAATGCAAATAAATGTATCTCTCATCAGCCTGGCCGTGGCGAGGTTGGCGGGGTCTCCCTTGACAAGCTTGGGAAGGAGAGAGAGAACAGATCTAGATCTAGATCTAGATCTAGAGCAGGCTCGAGAGAAGAAGCCTTGAAGAGGACTCGGAATGAGAGAAAACCACGGGCCAGTCTCTGCCAAAGCTGTACTGGATCGAATCAAATTGAGCGACAGGGGCCGACAGCGACCGCGCTCGGGCCAGCGCGCGGGCCGGCCGGGGCTGGATGGGTGGGCCGGCCCCGGGGGGGGGAGGGGGGGGGGGGGGCGGAAGAGGCTAAGGGGCCGAACTCCAGCACGAGTGAAAGAACGTTCGTCTCCAAGCCGCGAAAGAACAGGCCCCCACTGCAGACGCTCGATTACCGGGCCCCGTGCGCCGTCCCTCAGTCGGGCCCGGCCAACCCCCCGAAGAGCCCGCCCCCGTCCAGAAGCGCCTCCTCCGCCTCCTGGCGCGCCTTCGCCTGCCGCTCCGCCGCCGCGATCCGCGCCGCCGCCGCCGCGTGCACCTGAGGCTCAGCTTAGCCCGGCTCGGCTCGGCTGGGCTTACAGGGCGCGCCTGGGAGGGCAGGGGCCCGCGGGGCAGGCCCTCCGGGAAGCGGGCGCAGAGCTCCGCCCAGTGCGAACGAAGCGCGGGGAGGGTCAGGGCGGCCGCCAGCGCGTCCCGCAGGTCGGGCGCCTGCGGATCGAATCAGATCAGATCAGATCAGATCAGTTCAGATCAGATCAGACAGCTCAGATCAGATCCGAGGACGCACCGCGGCGAGGGCCGAGGTGCCGTACATCCGGAAGAGATGCGCGCGGACCATGCCCACCGGCGTCCCGTGCTCCTCCGCGAGCTGCCCGCTCAGATCAGATCAGATAAAATCAGATCAGATTTCATCTGATCTGATCTGCCGGGGGGGTACTGCGCGCACGTCCAGGTACTCGCTGGCGAGGCGGAGCTTGGGTACATCCTCCCCCGAGAAGAGTGCCGGGTTCTCCAGCAGGCCCTCTACAAGAAAGATTGAGGGAGAAAAAGTCATATAATTTCACGAGGGAGAAGGCTAGGCGCTGCGGTGCGGGGCGGCCGCACCGGCGGCCATGACCCCCACGGCGCCCGTGCGGCCGAGGCAGGCCGTAACGTCCTCATACGAGTGCACCTTGCGTGGCGCGCGCGATCCAATGTGAGCTTCAGTTTACTTGCCGCCGATGAACACAAGCAGGCAAAAGAGTGGGCGCACCGAGCCGTTCGCGATGACGGGTACAGAGACGTGCTCCCTTACGATGCGAATCGCTGCGCTCCAAGTCAGGGGGGGGAGGGGCGGGGGGGGGGGGGGGGGGGAGCGCGCCGTCCCAGTCCGCGGTACCCGAGGTGGGTCCCTTCTGTTCCTTCGTTCGCCCGTGCACCGCGATCAACTGGGCCCCCGCGCGCTCCAGCATCTACCCCGGCCGGCCCGCCCCGTGAGGGGGGTACGCGGACAGCGGGTCGGTGGTACGAGGCTTGCCTGGGCGAACTGGATGGTCTTCTGGAGGCCAGAGCTAAGGATGCGAATCTTGGCCCAGACGGGTACGGGCAGGTTCCGGCTCAGCGTGGAGACTGCGGGGGGTACCGGTCGGCGGCTCGGTCAAGAATCGTCCGCGCGGGGATTCGAACCCAGGTCGTGGACGAGCTCCGGCTCTTCCAGGAGGAATGCGCCGTAGTGCCCGCGCCGCGCGATCCCCTGCGGGCAGCCTGCAGGCCGCCCCGGCTCGGCTCGGCTTTAGAGCCGGGGTTGGAGATCTAGCGCCGCAGTCGGGGATCTAGAGCTCTCGGGCCGCAGGCGGAGATCAGGCCTAGGCGGAGAGCCAGGGCCGGAGCGAGATCTAGAGCGGACCCAGGTTGATGTCGACGGCGTCGCAGCTGTCCGCCACGAGCGAGGCCGCCTGCAGGAGCGCGGCAGGGTCGTTGGCGCAGAACTGCGCGCGCGGGGCGAGGGCGAGGGCGGGGGCGAGGTCAGCGCGGCCGCGGCACGTCGCTGACGGCGCCGGCGGGCCGGGGCGGGGCGGGGCGCGCCTGGACTGCGAGGGGCCTATCTTCCGGGATGGTCGAGAAGAACTCTTTCCTGTACGCTTCTTCCTTCGCGAACAGGACGCTGCGCGAGGCAAGGGCCGCGCGCGCGGGGGCCGCGTGTGAACCTCGGGCGGAGGGCCGCGGGGCGGAGCGCGGGGTCCGACCTGTGCAGCATCGGAGTGTAGCAGAGGTCCACACCGTACCGGCGCGTGAGCATGCGGAAGGCAAGCTCGCTCTGATCCACCTGCGCCGAGATTCGATCGCTCTGCGCCCTAATCGCGATTCGCCGCCGCCAGAGCGCACCATCGGTGCGCAAATGTGCTTCGGGTTGCCTATCTTCTCGTAGAGAGCGAAGGCCACGTCGTTGCGCGCCCCCGAGGGCGCCTGGATTGGCTGGATAACCGGCGCCATGCCAGGCCGCAGGGCGGTTCGCCTAGCTCTCGCGGCAACTCGCGCCGCCAGTTGCCCGGTCGCCGTGCTCGCGCGAGCAACAACTGCAAGCCGCGACGGCCGTTCGCTGCGGATCTGCCACCTGCGGGCCTAAAGAGAGCTTTTGGATCAAGATGCACACTTTAAACTGCGATCCGCTCGCTCAGCTAGAGTGGCAAGCCACACAGACGGGTACAGTGCAAGAACGATGGAGGAGCCGGACAGCACCGGCAAGAAAGTGCCGGTCACGGTGCGAGCAAGTCATCGACACGCTCTGTTTAAGTGAGCGCCGCTCACGCCGTGCGCTGCAGATCGTCACCGGTGCGCTCGTGTTCACGACCCGGCCCGCGCGGCCCGTAGCGGGCTTCCCCCGTCGCACGCCGTCGCAGAGCTTAAGCGTGCACCTCCGCGGCGCGCCCCGCAGGTTTCCTGGGCGCCGGCAAGACGACCCTGGTCCGCCGATCCCCGCGGCTGGCCGCGCGCGCGCCGCTGACGCCGCCGACTCCGCCGCGCGCCGGCAGCTGAACTACATCCTGACGGAGAAGCACGGGAAGCGCGTGGCGGTCATCCTGAATGAGTTCGGGGCGGAGGCCGGCATCGAAGACGCCCTCGTGCGGGGCGCCAACGGCGAAATCTTCGAAGAGTGCTACGAGCTCAACAACGGTCCGCGCGGTCGATGCGGGGCGCTCGCTCCGCGCGCGCCGCCTGATCGTGACCGCGCGCTCGCTCGCGCACACGCCAGGCTGCATCTGCTGCTCCGTCCGGTGCGCGCCGCGGGGTGGGCTGGGGCGGGGCGAGTCGAGGAGCGATGGTGGCGGTCGTGCAGGGATGATCTCGTTGTGACGATCGAGCGCATCATGGAGAAGCGGGATCTGTTCGACTACATCCTCGTGCGCACGCGGACCCCACGCGTTTGGGCCCCCTGTACCCCTCCAGCGCACGCATCATCCCCCCCTCCTCAGGTGGAGACGACGGGGCTCGCGGACCCGGGGCCCGTCGCCAGCGTCTTCTGGGTCGACGACGCCCTCGAGGCAGGCGTACCCCCCTCGAGCTAGCTTTCTTCGCCCGTACCCCGCCCACAATCCCCCCCCCCTCCCGCCGCAGAGCCCCGTGTACCTGGACGGCATCGTGACCCTCTGCGGTACTCCCGAGTCCCGCCCCCGCCCCCCACCATCGCGTACCCCCCTAGGTCTCCCCGGTTCTGACGCCCCGGGGTACCGGTGTCCGCAGACGCGAAGCACGCGCCCCAGCACCTCGACGAGGCGAAGCCCGACGGGGCCGTTAACGAGTGCGCCCGGCAGGTGCTGCCCGTACCCCCTTCCCCCCCCCCCTCGAGCTCCGGTTCGAATCCGGGCAGGTCGCCTTTGCGGACCGCATCCTGCTCAACAAGGCGGACCTCGTGACACCAACGGAGGCGCGCGCGCCGGCCCCGCCCCGCCCCGCCCCGCCCCGCGCAGGTTCAAAAAGCTCGCAAATTGATCCCGCGCCGCCGGGCAGCTGTCGGGGGTGGAGGCGCGCTTGAGGGGGATCAACCCGACCGCGTCCCTGCTCGTCACCGAGCGGTCCAAGGCGCGCCCCGTACCCCCCCTCTTTTTCTCGAAAGAACGCGTACCCGGCAGGTGGACCTGGACTTCGTGCTCGACATTCGCGCCTTCGACGCCAAGCGCGCCATCGAGGCCCGCCGCGTCCCCTTTCTTTAAAAAGCGGCCCCGCCCGGATTCGAGCCCGGGCCGCGCAGGTCGACGCGGACCTGGCGCGGGGCCCCGCACCGCACGTGCACGACTCGGGCGTCCGGGCCGTCTCCGTCGTGCGCAGCCGTACCCCTTCAGCTTGACCTTCAAGAAAGGCGCCCTTCAGAAGCTCAAGGCGCCTCAAATCTTAAACCTTGGCCAACATAATTCTTGCTGACATGTTTACCAATCTCAAGCCTTAGCCAACACGCTTCTTCGATCTTTCGAATGCGCGCGCTCGGCTCCAGCTGAAGACCGGCCCCAGGTGCACCCGGGCCCGGCGGCGGGACCCGAGGCGCTGGAGCGGTGGCTGGGGCGGACCCTGTGGGAGGCGCCGCCGGGCACCGAGGTCCGTGACAGCTTTCAAAAAGCGCTTAGCTTAAACGCTTCAAGCTTGAGATATAATTTGAGGCACCGAGGTCCGTCTAGATCCGGCACCTCCCTAAATCATAGAAGGCTGGGCCCAGCCGCCCCTCCGCCCCTCCCCTAGGCGCCCCCCTGCACCGAGGTCCGTAAGGCATTTTAAGCTTCTTAATGGCGCCGAGCTTAAGCTTCTTAAGATGCTAATGTGAGGCTTCTTAAGCTTCTTCTTAATTATAAGGGCGCCTTTCATTAAAAGGGGCGGACCCTCTGGGAGGCGCCCCCCGGCACTGAGGCCCGTGATCATGTCACAACGAGGCATCTTAATTACAAGCCTCGTAAAGGCATTGAGCTTAAACGTTTCAAGCTTCGAGCTCTCTTGGCCATAGACGGCCAGGCCTAGCCGCCACTCTCGCCGCCTCTTTTCTCTCGCCCGCCGCCTCTCTCGCCCGCCCGCCCTCCCAGCCGCCGCCCACCCGATCGCAGGTGTGGCGCTGCAAGGGCGTCGTGGCCTTCGCCGGCCGCGAGGGCCGCTTCGTGTTCCAGGCGAGCCCGGTCTGAGTATATCAATGAAAGTCCAGCTCGTTGTGTTAGTTTGATAAAGCTTCGAAGCTAGAAGGAGCGCCCTCTTTCTTTCTTTAAGGAGCGCCCTCTTTGGGGTGGGGGGGCCTTGGAAGTTTGGCTTAAGCCTCGCACTCATCGCCCCCGCGCGCGCGCAGGGAGTGCACGCGCTCTTTGAGATCGGGGAGGAGGCGCACCCCTGGCGCGAGGGCGAGCGCCGCGAGTGCCGCATGGTCTTCATCGGGCGCGGCCTCGACCCCGCCGCCCTCCGCGCCTCCTTCGCCGCCCAGTGCGTTGAGGGCGCAGGATGTGGCAGCTTGTAGCTTGTAGTGTAATACTATGATAGTAATATCAACCTCTTAGCTGTATGCTCGATTCTGAAAGGCAGGAAGTATATTCGATTCTGAAAGGAAGGGCGCGGCCTCGACCGGACCCCGCCGCCCTCCGCGCCTCCTTCGCCGCCGAGTGCGTCGACGTCGCAACCTCAACCGCCCCGTCGAGTTGAGGGCGCAGGATACGTATAGTACAATAGCAGCCTGGCAGCGTATAGCTCGTATTGTAACAGCAATATTTATATCAACCTATTCTAATATTCTTTAGAGCGGATTCTGAAGGGAAGGAAGCTAATCTTGAGCCTCGGCCGCGGAGAATAATGAATTGAATGAATAACGAATCCAATTGAGGCCTAGCCTAGGCCCCGAGCCTCGCCTTGCCCTTAAGCCTTCAAGGCTTTCGACGTCATTATCAATCCAATCATGATCAGACCTGGCCCGGCCCGGCCCCGGCCCGCCCGAGGGCTTGAGTGTAAGACTCCTGAGAGGTCCGGATCCATAGGCCAGTAGGTTCAAAACCCAGTGGGTCCGGGCCAGTGGGTGTAAGAGGTCTGGCCTCTATGAGTGGCCCAGTAGGTTCAAAGGCTCCAAATCCGAGGCTTTAGATCTAGATCCTTGCCATCATGGCATGGCGTGGTCGAGTTCACATAAATGAGTCGAACTTCGGAATCACTGATCATGATTACGACTCAGTGAGTCAAGCTTGAAGAAAACCACGGCCTCGAATTCTCAAGATGATTAATCAAGCTCGACTGTCAGGCTGCTTTCAATTGCAAGTTTCTGGATCTGAAATTAAATTACTGAGCTACGCAATGCTAAGCTTCTTAGTAAGCTATACTTAGCGGCCGCGGCGCTATGATGTGGCTTCGTTAAAGGCGGGGGGTCGTCACGGGCTCGGCCGCGGTGAGATTCGAATAACCGTTGAACCATGATTCGATTCGAATTAAAAGAGAAGTTTGATTTCTTGCGCGCGGTGAAAATGCGACGGTGTACGCCGGGCCGTACTTCGAATAATTCGAATTCGATTCCAATTGAAAGAAAGGCTTCGATCAGCGTGAACAATATAAATATGAAGAGGAGCGAGTAATATGAAGAGGAGCGAGGGGGTAGCTGATGTAATGGGATACATAAACGCAGGCCCTAAAGGTTCCCCAGGAGCTCGTCGAGCGTGGGGGCCTCGCCCGGCCCGCGGCCCTCCGCCGCCCGCCGCCCCATCTCCGCCTTGCGGTACAGCTCCCAGGCGGCCCGGGCGGCCCCCGCGGAGGCCTCTCCGAAGTAGGCCGAGCCGCCCTCGAGGTCCCACGGGAGCGGCTCGCGATCGGGAGGCTGCGGAGGAGCTGAAAAGGTCGGGCGCCCGGCTACTGCGGCCCGCATGGCCTCCAATCCGCGGGCGGCCGTCAGGAGCTGCACGGCGCGGCGGGCGAGGCCGGCGGCTCGTCCCCAGGCCCCCGAGTCGGAGCCGGCGGCGGCGAGGAGCGCGGCGGCGTGGTTCGCGTAGGCGAGGGCCGTCCGCGGGTGCCGCGCCCCGTGGCACGCCTCGGCCATGCTCACCGCCCGCTGCGAATGCGAACGAAGTCCTTAGAGGAGATTTGATCTAAGAAGTAAGGAAATAGCTTGCCTCGGCGTATTTGAGGCGCAGCTCGAGGGCGGCGGCGCGGCCGGAGGTGCGACCCGGCGAGGCCTCGACCAGCTCCTCGAAGCCCGCGGTGCGGCTGAGGCCGGCGAGGCAGGCGACGGCGGCGGGGTCGGCGGGGCCCCGCCCGGGCGCCGAGGCGGAGCGCGAGCGCCCGCGCGTATAGCTCCGCCGCCTGCCTCCGGGGCGCCTCGACGCCCTGCGGGGAGCCGGCCCCGGGTACCGCCGTGAACAGCGGGTGCCTGCGCTCGCGGGCGCGGCTCAGAGGGAAGGGAAGGGGATGGGGAGGGGAAGGGGGTACGCGGGCACCGGAAGAAGGGCCCCCACTCGGCGTCCCACGACGATCCCGTGCCCGCCGTCGCCGCCGCCACCGCGCTGCCCGCCAGTGAGGAGGGGTGGGGGGGGGGGGGGGGGGAGAAGGGTGAGGGGGGGGGGGTTACCGTAGCTCGGCGGCGGCGGCGGCCTCGAGGAGGGCGGGTACGACCTCGGGTGCATCTTTTCCGTACGCCTCCTCGTGCGCAGCCACCGCCTCCCTGCGAACGAAGCTCGAAAAAATCGCTCCGGGGGGAAGGGGAGCGGGGTACGTCCACGCACGCGTAGAATGCGGCGGCGGCCTCGCGGCGGGAGGCGGCGGAGGCGGGCGGGGGGCGCGGGGCGGGCGGCGGGCCCCCGGCGAGGGGCGCGCCGTCGGGGCGGCGGCCCGCGGAGGCAAGGAGGGCTTCCCAGGCCCTGAGCTCCATACGCCGCGCCTTCTGCTCGAGGGAAAGAAGGAAGGAAGGAGGACAAGGGTGAGAGAGGGCAGGGCAAGGGTATGAGAGGAGGGAACAAGGGCGCCAAGCAAGGAGTACAGCAAACTAAGCGTTTCTATTCCAGAAGAGTTGCAAGTGCACGTGCAAGGTACACGTAAGAGACAAGGTCAGAGAACGCAAGTGTGATATCACATCTATGTGGATCGTTTTAAAAGCGCAAGAAAGAAGAGTTATAAAGAGAAGATCTAGAGGAGGGGCGGGAGTGGGCGTGCACGGGCCTGGAGTGCGTCGCTGGGCCCCGGGAGGGCGGCGGGCCAGGGCCACTTGGCGACGACGCCGACGGAGCCGACGTCCTCGGGGGCCACGCGCCGCGCCGGCGACGAGGAGGAGAGGAAGGCCTGCGGGGGGCACCGGTACCGGTGAGACGAAGTGGGAGAAGGGTAGAGGAGGGAAGATCTAGGCGCGCTAGCCCCGCTCAGCGAGTGCCCTCTCCGGCCAAGACGCGCCCTCTAGCCGCGCCCGGTGGCGGTGCCAGTCCAGCCCTGCGCGCTAGCCCAGGAAAAGACAAGGGCGCCGGTTGCGGACCTCCTCGAGGCGGAGGAGAAGAGAGGGAGGATCTAGGCGCGCTAGCCCGGCCCGGTCCAGCCCGTGGCCAGGGAAGATAAGCCTAGCCTGGCCTGGCACGGCTTAGCCTGGCCTAGCCTTAGGCCGCGCCGTCTCCAGCCAAGCCGTGCCCCCTAGCCGCGCCCGGTGGCGGTGCCAGTCCGGCCCCGCGCACTAGCCCGGCCCGGCCCGGGAAGCAGTCCAGTCCAGTCCGGCTAGCAGCCAGCCCGGTGGCGGTGCCAGTCCAGCCAGGCGCGCCAGCCCCGCCTAGACCGGCTCCTAGCCCGGCCCGGCCCGGCCCGGGAAAGGACAGCCTAGCTCAGCTGAGACGCTGGCGGCGCCCAGTACGAGTCCGGCCCCGCGCGCCACCCGCGCCTAGCCGCGTCCTAGCCGCGCCCGCTGGCGGTGCCAGCCCAGCAGGAGCGCTAGCCCGGCTAGCGCTAGCCCGGCCCGGCCCGGGAAAGGACGAGGGCAAGGGGGCGGACCTCGTGGTCGCGGAGGCGGAGGCGGGCGAGGCGGAGGAGGGCGGCGAGGAGCACGGCGGGGCAGCGCGCCAGCAGGCCCAGCTCCTGCGAGGACGAGGACGAGGGGTCAGAGCGAGGAAGAGAAACGAGAGCAAGGGACCGGAATCGGCGGCAGCCGTCAGTCAGCATTATGAGGTTCTTATCCGCATCGTAAGAGGAAAGAGGGAGAGCGGAGGGGCCAGAGGAAGAAGGGATGGGCGCGGAGCTCGAGCGAGCGAGTAGAGGTCTGCGAGGGGAAGCGCCCCGCCCCGCCCCACAGGGAGGGGGAAGACACAGGGAGGGCGGGAATGGGAGGGGGCGCGCCTCCTCGGAGAGGGCGTGGTCGAACTTGCGGGCGACCGCCTCCGCCACGAACTGCGCCCCGAGGTGAGGAGCCTCGAGGATGATGCTGCCGCATTCGAATTCGACGCTGGGCGCTACTAGGGTCTAGATCTAGAAGCTTTAGAGGACGAAGCTCTTGTGAAAGCGCGCGGGGCGGGCATGCCAGGCGGGGGCACGATCTAGGACCCAGGATAGAGGGTCTAGATCTAGGGCGGACCTGCCAGGCGGGGCTCCCCCCGAGGGCGCCCCGGAGGAGGTCGCTGAGGAGGCGCGCGGCCGCCGTGCGCGCCGCCCGCCCGTCGGCCGCCGCCCGGTCCGCCGTCGCCCGCAGGCCCCGCAGCAGCTGCGGGGCAGAGCAGCCGAGTCAGAATCATAGTGAGAATCCGAATGATCAGGGGCACTAGGCACTAGCGCGCGGATAAGGCACTAGCTAGCTAGTTATAGCCGGTCTTCTGAGGCTAGGGCGTCTAAGGCTAGGGGCGGGCTGGGGAGGGGCAGAGCAGCGGAGTCAGCCTTGAGGGGGCGGGGGAGGGCGCCGTTGTCTCTAAGCCTAGTCTTCGAGTCTAGTTTTGGCCTGTATTCTAGCATCAGCTGCGCCCCCGCGTGTGCTGGCGGCTCAGGTGGAGCAGCAGCCGAGTCAGAATCAGGGGCGGCGGGGCGGATAAGGCACTCGCTAGCTATAGCCGGACTGCTAAGGCTAGGGCTTCTAATACTAGGGCGGGGAGGGGCGGGGCGGGGCGCACGAGCTTGCGGGCGGCGCGGGCCGCCATCTCCACCAGGCACAGCTCCCGCACGTGCCGCTGCGCGCGGGGGGGGGGGGCGGGGAGGCGGGCCGCCTCAGCTGACGGGGCGGGGCGGGGCGCCGGGCGCGGCGGGCGGGGAGGCGGAGGTACATTTAGCATTTGGCTGGCGCCGAGCGCCTAGTTGTGGCACATTTAGTCTTTAGCATTTAGTTGGGGCGCTTCTACAGTCTTTAATCCTTTGCAGTCTTTGGGGACGCACGGTGCGGAGGGCGGAGGCGGCGTCCCGCCCGAGGGCCCCGCACAGCCGCCCCAGCGCCCGCGCAGGCAGCCCCGCCCTGCGAACGAAGGAAGAGTCAGAAGGAAGAACTAGAGGAGAGGAGCTGTAGTTCCAGCCTTCAAGAAGCTGTTCTTTGAGCGTTTATGAAGGAATAAGCTAAAGTAGAGGGGAGGGCGCACGCGTGGAGGGCGGCGACGAGGGACGCCCCCGTCGCCGGCGGCCGCTCCGAGGCCGCCAGCGCCGCCGCGAGGGCCGAGAGCACGGGACCGTACGCGTGCATCGCCAGGCGGCAGACCGCGGCGCGGTCGGCGCGGCGCGGGCCAGGGCCGCGGGCCCGGGGCCCCCGGCCGGGCGGGGCGAGCTCTCCCGGCTCGTCGAGCCGGCGGCTCCAAGCCTCCACCGAGACGGGTTCAAGAAGGGCCGTCGGGTCCGTAGGAGGAGGAGGAGCGGCCTGCGCCGCTCCGCCGCGCGCTGTTGCCAGAGGCGCCGCCGCGCCGGTGCCTGCGGGAGGCGGCGGAGGCGCCTCGGCCGCCGCTCGCCGCACGGAGAGGAGTTCTCGGGGGTAGTCCAGTTCCGCGGGGCCCTGCGCGCGGCCGCCGCTCAAGGAAAGGAGGGGGGGGGGAAGAGATGAATGCCGGGGGGGTACCGAGAAGCATTCGGCGCAGACGTCGTAGGCGCGCTTGGGGTACGAGTACCACTCGGCCCCGTCGATGTCCCTCCGGCAGACGTCGCACCGCACGGGCGCCGGCGCGCCGCCGCCGCCGCGGGACGGGGCGCCGTCGCCAGCGCGGGCGCGGGCGCCGGTCCCGCCTCCAGCGCGGGCGCGGGCGCCGGTCCCGCCTCCACCGCTGCGTAGGGGCCGGGCTAAGCTTTGGGTCTGGAGGGAGGAGGGGCGGACGGACGCACCGGCCCGCACGGCTCGGGACACGATCGGGTCCACTGCGGCGAAAGACGGCGCCGGCATCTCCGAGGCCGCCGCCGCGAGGGGCTCCGGTCCCCGCATCGGAAGGGCCTCCGGTACCCCCGCCGCGTCCCGCGCGGCGGCGCGGCGGCGCGCGACAGCGGCCAGGAGCTCGGGGCGGAGGTAGCAGCCGGGTGCGCGCTCCCCGCCCCGGCCTGCCGCGTCCGGGATAGCTGCGTGGAAGGCAACGTCGGGTACCCCCAGGGCCCCCGCCCCCAGCAGGAAGTGGGCGCGGGGGGGTAGTACGACCCCCTCGGAGCCGGCTGGGGCCGCGGGGGCCGCGGCGTAGACGCGGGCGAGGGGCGGGAGAGGCCCGGCGGGGGCCGGGAGGCCGAAGAGCCGCCCCGGGTCGGGCACGAGGGACGGGGAGGGATCCAAGAACAGCGCGTGGCAGAGGCGGCGGGCGAGCTCCGTGACCAGCGGGTCCGTCGCGGCCCCGCGCGAGGGCGCCCCGCTGACGCCGAAGTCGAAGCTCCCGGCCTCGAGCACCGCCCCGGGGGGCGCCAGCGCCGTCGCGAGGTAGCGTACCCCCAGCGCGTCCACGCAGCAGCAGAGGGGGGCGAACAGGCCCCACTGGGGCTGCAGGAAGGCGGCGAGCCTCGCCTCCAGGGCCGCCGCCTTGCCGGCCTCTTCCTCCCCGTCCAGAGCCGAACCCAGGTGGTCTTTGGCACTATGGTTGCCTCCTCCTGAACCGATCCGAAGCAGGAGAAGACCGGAGAGGAGGAACACGGGACCGCCGGCGGGCCCCGCGGGCCCCAGGCCGTGCGAGGCCTCCGGGAGGGCGGCGGCGGCGGGGGGCGGGAGGGGCGGCGCGCGCCCCGCCTCGGCGAGCAGCGCGGCGGCCGAGGCGGCGTCGACGAAGTCGCGGCGGAGGGCGTGCAGCCGCCGGAAGAACCTGCGCGGGGCGAAGTTTAGCTGAGTTTGCTGAGTTTAGGACGAACAAGGCGCGAGCAGAGCAGAATCGCCTAGTTAATGAGTGACTCTCATCTCATCGTGGCTCTATGTCTTCTAAGTAAGAGTTGTTGTTAGATGAATTAGTTCGTTCTTAGTTTTAGATGGCTCTAGGTCTTCTTCTTTTTATTATATAGGGGTTTCGCCGCGCGAGGGCGCACCGCTCGCCGCGGACGAGGGGGGATACGTCGAAGTCGGTGCGGAGGGCGACCAGCTCGGCCGTCCAATCCCGCGCGGGGGCCGCCCCCTCCAGGGGGGGTACAGAAGGGGGGTAAGGGGGTACGAAGGCGTCCGGGAGGCGGTACGGGTCCCCGTGGCCCGTCGCGAGGTACGCGGCGAGCGGGGGCGGCCGCGCCGGCGCCGTCGGGGGGCCCCGGATCAGAAACGCCGTGTCCGCAATCTGACGGGGTTCTAAGAAGGGTACGCGATGCTTCGTTCGCTCGTTCTATAAATAGAACGGACCGGGGCGCAGCGGGAGTAGAACAGGAGGGCGCGCTCCGGGCAGAGGAGCTTCCCGGCCACGTACCCCCGCGCGTCCGCCACCGTCGCTGGCTGCCCGTCCCGGTCCCGCGCAGCCATCTGATGTTGGGGGGGTACGCGTTTTAGTCGGGAGGAGGGGTACCGGTTTAGTAGCCACTTTACCGTATACGTACCTCGAGGTACGCGATGCGCGGGGGCGGCACGCCGTCGCTGGGGTGCTCCGGGGCGAAGCCCTGCCGCCCGCCCCCCCCGCTTAGAAGAAGTAGAAAACGAAGAAAAAAAGAAGAGGGGTAGGGCGAGCTCGTGCCTGGCAGACGACGATGTGGACGACGGGGGCCGGCGCCTCCGGATCGGGTCCCGCCGCCGCCAATTCCGCCGATTCCGCCGCCTCGGCGCCGCGTGAGGGCGGGGCGCTGAAGTCGTTCCCTTCGCCCCCGTTTTCGGGCCAGCGGTCCCAAGACGCCTCGGGGTCCAGCGGCGCGGCGCCGCCGTCGCCGGTGCCCCGAGCGGATGCGTAGACGGCGTACGGGTACGGGCTCGTCTGCACGAGCCGCGGGCCGGCCGCCGTGTCGGGCGGGGGCGGCGCGGAGCCGCCGGTGGGCACGGGGAGCGCGACGGGGGGGCCCGGCACGGAGGGGAAGCGCCGCTCGCGGGGCGGCTTGGGCGGCACGGGCGAGGCGGAGGCGGCCGGCGGGGGCGTCGGGGGGATCCTCAGCTCGAAGGGCGGCGGAGGGGGCGGGGGCGTCGGCTCCGGGGGGGGGAAGTCCCGCAGGTCGGGGGGAGGGGACGCCGGGGCCGATCCCGGGCCGGCCCCCGGGGCCGGGGCCGGGGCCGGGGCGGGGGACGGGGACGGAGCGGACGAAGCTGCTGGAGCCGCCGCCTGGGAGGGGGGCGTCCTAGCTGGGGTCGCCCGCCTCGCCCCCCCCTCCTCCTCCTCACCCTTCTTTACCGCCGACTCCGCTCGGGCCGCCGCTGCCGCTTGGGCCGGTGGAGTCCGGGCCAGGCCTCCCGCCCCCCGCCTTACCGCCCCCTCCTCCTCCTTGTCGTTCACCACCTCCGCCGCCCGCGCCTTGCCCTTGCCCTTGCCCTTCGCTCTTCGCTTCTTGGGCTTGGCCCCGCCGCCGCCCGCTCCGCCCGCGATCTCCTCGGGGATGTCCGTCTGCTCGGGGAGCCCCTTGGCTTCCTCCTCCTCCTCGTCGTACACAGACTCTCTGCGAATGGAAGGTATGATTAACAAGCTTAAGCATCTAGATCTTAAGCTTATATATAGTTCGTGATCGGTAGTTGGAATTCATTTGAAGTGCACGTACCCGGCGTCGGAGACCTCCTCGGGGTCCCGCAGGAGCCGATCCCGTTCCGCCGCCCGCGCCTCTGACGACGCGGTCCGCGGCGGCGCGCCCGCCTCCAGCCTGCCCCCGGCCCCGCCGCGTTGTAAGAGCCTAATTCAAGCCACTGAGCTGCTAGGCTAAGTTCTAGCCAAGCTCGAGAGCCTCCAGCCTGCAGGCCGAAGAGCCTAATCTTGAGCTAGGTTGAGCTCTTTCGGGCCCGTTCGTTCTAGCCCCATTCGAGCTTTCTCTTAGCTTGGCCCCGCCCTCCCCGCCCTCCCCGCGCACGCACCCCTGCTCCTCTTCGACGGCGAAGGGGTCGGCCTCGTCCGCTGCGCCCTCCCCCGCCCCCCCGGATGCGGATGCGGAGTCCGCCCCCCGCGGGGGGGTAACGGCGTCGCCCGCCTTGGCCTCGGGCTCGGGCTCGGCCGGGGCGAGGACTACGGGGGCCATCGGGGGCGGGACCCAGCCGCTGGGGATCCCGACCGCGCGGCGCGCCGCGCGGCGGCGTACACGAAAGAGGAACGCCAGCGCGATGCCGGCGGCAAGGGCGACGCTCCGCCACTTGCGCGTGCGGGGCCCCCCGTGCCTATCGCCCCTCTCGCCCCGCAGCAGCTCCCGGGCCGCCGGGTCCCAGGCCCACGCCTCCCCGCCGTCCAAGGCACCCTGGGCGGCCCACTGGGACGCAGCGCGGCGGAGGTGCTCGCCGGGCGAGTCGCGCCCCTCTGCCGCCCGCCCCGCCTCCGCCTCTCCGCCTCCGCCGCGCCTATCCCGCGACCCGGCATTAGACTCCCGCCGGCCCGCCCCCGCTTAGAATCCTAGATTTCATTCAAGAGGGGCGAATGTACAATTGAAAAAGAGGGGGGAGAGAGAAGGGGAGGGGGGGGGGGGGGAGGGGAAGAGAGAGAGAGAAGGGGAGGGGAGGGAAGGAAGGGGGATCCCCCGGCCCCGGGGGAAGGGGGCGCGGGGGAAAGGAGGCTCCTAGGAGGGTGGGTAGGTGGGGGGTACGGGGCTCACGGGGAGACGACGGCGAGGAAGCGGTCGGAGGAGACCGCGGCGTGGGTACAGGCGCGGCCCTGGAAGGGCCCGAGGTGGAGTGGGCGGCCGGCCTCGCCGATGCCCTGGCCCCAGGCCCAGAGCCCGCCCTTCTCGTCCAGCGCGGCGGCCACCACGGGGCCCGCCAGCACGGTCTTCATCTGAGCGGGGGCCCGCTCAGATGCGGGAAGGGGGAGGGGGGGGTACGCGGCGCGCTTCGCTCCGTTCGCACCTTGGGGCCGCCCTTGGGGAGGGGTACGAGGCGCGGGGCGGGGACGTCGCGCGCGTCCGAGTCGCCGTTTCCGAGCTGGCCCGTGTCGGCGCATCCCCAGGCGTACACCTCCCCGCCCTCCGTCGCCACGATCTGAACGAAAGGAAGGGCGGGCGCCCCGTCAGCGCGCAGCCCTAAGGCAGAGGACGGCAGAACAAGGGCGGGCGGGGGGGCGAACCGTGTGGCGCTCGCCGCAGGCGACGGAGAGGACGCGCTTGCCCTTGAGCGCGCCCTCGACGGCCTTGGGCGCGCCCTTGTGCTCCGCGTCGCCGTGGCCCAGGGCGCCCGTGTCGCCGTCGCCCCACGTGTAGACCGCCCCGTCGTCGGCCAGCACGGCGCAGTGGCGGTCCCCGCACGCCGCCTCCCGCGCCCGCTTGCCGGCGAGGCCCCCGCCCACCTGCGCCATCGCCAGCGCCGGCTGCGAGCGAGCTTTGTCAGAAACGAAGCGCGGCGCGGCGCGCCCGCGCCGCTCTGCTCCGCGCCGCGCACGTTCTGGTCGCCGATGCCCACGCCGCAGCGGAAGGTCTTGCCCGACTCGGAGACGCAGAGCGTCATGTACTGCCCGCAGGCCGGCCGCGCCGCGCGCTCCCGCAGGTCCACCAGCGCCCGCACGCGCTCCGGCTTGCTCCGGTCCCGCTCGTCGCCGTGGCCGAGGCGGCCCATGAGGCCCTGGCCCCACGTCCAGAGGCCGCCGTCGTCCGTAACGCACGCCGTGTGCACGTAGCCGCAGGAGACGGCGACCACGCGGGCCCCGGACTCCCGGAGCGAGCGCAGCAGCGTGGGGGCGGCCCGGTCCTCGCGGCTGCCCTCCTCCTCGTCCATCCCCAGCTGCCCGTCGTCGTTCTGGCCCCAGAGGTAGAGCTCGCCGGCGGCCGTGACGGCGCCGAAGTGCGTGAAGCGCGCGTCGAGCTGGACCAGCTTCTTGCCGCGGAGGGCGGGGACGGGCACGAGCGCGTCCTCGGCCTGCTCCTGGCCCGAGTGCACCTCCGCGTCGTGCTCGCTCCACGGGAACTCCACGACCTCGTCCGTCCGCTTCGTGATCGCGGCGAAGTGCGCGGCGCCGACGGCGGCCGCCTGAACGAACGGGCCGTCGTCGAACGGGACGGGCTTCGGGATCGGCTGGTCGATGCTGTAGCCCCAGGACCAGACCGAGCCGTCGTCGAGGACGGCGAGCGAGTTGGAGGGCCCGACGGCCGTCGCGGCGACGGGCTTGCCGGACAGCGCGGCGACCTGCGTCGGCACGTGCGCGTCCGAGTTGACGAGGTTGCCGAGCTGGCACGACTCCCAGTGCCCAAAGGTGTAGAGGCCGCCGTCGGCGGCCACCACGGAGCTGTGCCGCTCGCCGCAGGCCACCTGCACGGCCCGCGCGGCCGCCGAGGCGCCCGTGAACTTGGGCAGCTCCTCGAAGGCGTGCCGCGTCTCCGTGTCACCCGAGCGGATGCCGAGCTGCCCGAACTCGTTGTCGCCGGCCGCCCGCACGCGCCCCGCGTCGTCCAGCACGAGTACGTGCCGGTCCCCGAAGGAGACCTGCGAAGGACGGAAGCTCAGCTCAACGATGGAGGGCGCGGGAGGCCGCGGAAGCGTCGCGCGCGCCTGAGCGACGCGGGAGAGGGCCGGGACGAGGGTCGGCGTCAGCCGCGGGTTCGAGTCCCCGAGGCCGAGCTGCCCTGAGTCGTTCGAGCCAGTCACGAAGAGCCTCCCGTCGTCCGTGCTGCCGCGCGGCGCGTGAGGCGAGGCGGCGCGCCCGGCAGCTGCACTTGAACGCACACAAAGCCCGTGTTGTACTGGCCGCAGGCGACATTGCTCACGAAGGCGCCCGCCGCGGCGAGGGAATCGATCCGCGTCGGGTTCGGGTGGACCTTCTCGCTTCCCGTGCCCAGGCGCCCCATGAGGCCGCTGCCCCACGTATACGCGACGCCACGAGTGTCGCACGCGGCTGCGGCGTTCGAATTCGGCAGGTCAGACGCGTCGGCGCGGCGGCGTTCGCTCGCTCGGGGGAAGCTTTTACCTGCATGGCAGTAGCCGCACGCGATGCGGGCGATGGAGACGCCGGCGGGAAAGACGACGAACGTCGGGACCGACCGCGGCTGCTCGTCCCCCACGCCGAGCTGGCCGTCGTCGTTGTTCCCGCAAGAGTAGAGCCTGCCTTCGGGAGAGAGGAAGAGCGTGAAGTTGGGCCCCGCGGCGACCCGCGACACGGTCTTCACTCCGTGTTCTTGCTCGAGCGTCGCGAGAACCGCCGGGGTCGAGACCTCCATCTCGTCTCCAACTCCCACCGCCTCGCCCGAGCCCCATGTGTAAACGAGACCCGGTTCGGGCGCTGCGCGGGGGCGGACGGTGAGATCGAATGTCTCTATCGGGCTCGGAGGGACGAACGAGGGGCAAGGGCGGCGGAGGTTTTGCCGGTGGACGAAGGGCCCGTGGTGCTTCCCGAAGGCATGATCTGGGAGCTGAGGGACGATTTGCGGAGAGCGGGCTGAGATGCGGTCGGGACAGCTGGCATGATAGCCGCGCTGCCCACGACGTCCTTGGTCGATGAGCTCGACTCAAAGGTGTCGTGCAAGGTATTGTTGACTTTTGCGAGAGCCTGTCGTACGGCAGCCGCCTGGTTGGCTCCGACTGTGGAGGAAGTTGGGACAGCAGGTTTCGAGGGCGATCGTGGAGTTGCCTCCTCCTGAGCCCCCGAGCTCCGTCGATTCGCTTTTGCGTTGATCTCATCGAGATGGGCGCGGGCCTGTGCTATCGCCTCCCTTGTGGCCTGCTCGTTGCTGCGCAGCATCGTAGGCGACGAGGGCGTCGTCTTGCCTTGTGCCCCACCCATCGCTGCTGCGCTGATCGGCCGAAGCCGCGGGGAGAGCCAGCTACAGCCTTGCCAAGTTCGCCAGAGAACTACACTTCTCTACCGAGTACCCCCTGCCCGGCCGACCCCAAAATAGGGGCAATGAGCTGGCAGATCGACGGCTGCGCATGCAGCCTGCATGCAGCTGGCGCCGGGATCTGCCGATCTAGATCTAGAGCTAGATCTAGAGTCGCGGCGAGGCGCAGGCCACGCCGCACGCCGACGCGGCGCCGCGGCGCTGCGCATGCTTGCGCAGCTAGCGCTAGCGCGCGCTGGACTCCGGGAGCGGCCGGCCGCGGGCTCGGCCGGGCGCCGCGCGCGGGGAGCGCTAGCGCTAGCACTCAGTAACTAGCTCGCCGGCCCGCGGCCCAGCGGCGCGCGCGTGCGCGCGCCGCGGCAATCGATCGATATTCTAGGCCGGCTGCCGTAGTGCTAGCGCCCCAGAAAAGTCGAGTTCGTTGTTAAATTTAACGTATACGTAAGAAGTTCTAGCACTAGTACGGACCCTACTAGGTTCCTGGGTGCGACGAATCCGGGGGCGAAGGGGAAAAGAAGGCGGAGCTAGCGCTCGAAAGGGCGCGCGGGGCGGGCGCGAATTCGAGGGATGTCGATATCGAGGACGGGGGCGGCCGGTCGGCTCTAGCTATAGCCGGCCGGTCGGCTAGGAGAGGTCGACGAGGGGCTCGTGGAGGAGTTCGGCCTTGGTGGCGAGGAGGCGGGCGTAGAGGCGGCAGTCGGCCTCCATGTGGTGCCGCGCGTCCGCCAGCTCCACAGCAATCTCCACCGCTGCCGGCCCCGCCCCGAAACTTTTAGTAAGGGCCTATCACAATCAGGGATGGGATGGGAGGGGAAGGGCCGCACCGCCCTTGAACTCCTGCTGAGCCGTCCGCAGGTGGGGCGAGACCAGCACGCCGAACCTGGCGGGCCGTCAGGCGGTCAAAGGGGGGGAGGGGGACAAAGGGCGCGCGGCGGGGCAGCCGGGGGGGGGTACCAGAGCAGGGGGTCCCGCCGGGAGGGACTCGGACGGCTCGAATCGAACTCGTCCAGCTCCGAGTCGCACTGCGGGGGAGGGGCTCGAGGGGGGCACGCGCGTTCGGAGCCGGGGTACGCGGGCGCCGCACGTGCGAAAGGGCGCGTGACTCCATGTTCGTCAGGATGCGCTCCGCCAGAAGCGGCGTGACTGCGCCGGGCCCCGTCGACATCGTGGGGGCGCAGGGGCGGGGCGCTGGCGAGGGCGGGCGGACCCTCGTTGCTGTCCTTGCCCTTCGCCGCGTGCTCTGTGAGGGTCCCCGCGTTGAGGCGGTGGTGCGGCGGCGGGTCCGACGGCTTGACCGGCAGCCGTGAGTCGCTCGACCCGCTGCGCGGGCGGCTGTCCCGAAGCTCGAGGCCCTGCGCCGCGCATCGGCGGGTAAGCTGTGCGAGAGGAGCGGGGCGGTGGCGGCGGCGGCACCTCGGACCGCTGCGGCCGCCGCTGCTTCCCCTTCGACGCTGAGTAAGCGGCTGCGCGCTCGTCCTCCTCCGCACCGCTGCCGCAGGCCGCCGCCGCCCCCGCTTCGCGCAACGAATTGGAGCTTCCCGGCCTCCGCATGCGCAGGGATCCGACCGCCTTCGCGAGGGAGCCGCGGATCGAGCTGATCCCATTGCCCATGCTCAGGCTCTTCCGGATGCCGCTCGCCAGCTGTCCGATCCCGGGCTCCTGTACGGCCGCGTCGTCGCTCTGGTTGTCGTACACGACGTCGGGGCTCGAGGCCGTGTCGAGGCCCGCGCCGCCCAACCGCCGCATAGCGTGGTGCACGCTGCCCGCTTCCCCGTCGATGCGTTCGAGGTCCGCCCCGGAGAGGCCGGCTGCCCGTGAGATGCAAGTCTTCTCGCCGCGCCTTTGCGACCAGTCCTCCTCGTGGGGGCAGTCGCACTCCCTGCGGTCAGGAGGCGGTGATGACGGAGGCTCGCGCGCAGCGGGGAAAGGAGGCGCGTACACTCTTATCCTGACCGAGGCGAACATGTTGTTGTCGTAGTGCACCGCCGTGATTGCGCGCGGGCCCATGGAATACTTCGCCTTTGCCAGGCTCCAGTGCCCCTGCGGCAAGCGTGGGCTGGAGGGGCGGGGAACGCTGCCAACTCACCCTCGAGATGGCCTTGACGAGCCGCGACTGGCAGTCGAGCGCGCGGTCGTAGGCGCTGAAGTAACTAACGACCAGAGCATCCAGCGCCGAGCAGACGTCCTCGAGCGTGAGCCGAGGACCGCCGCGGGGCACGGCATCCTCGTCGATTGCTTCCAGAGGGTTCGCGTGGACCGCCTCCAGCGCCATTCGACCCCGTTCTTGAGGCCGATCGGGGAGAGTGTACCCTTGCTCGGCTGTATGAGCTGAGGAGCCTTAATCGCTCCCGGGGATGGAGGTTACGGAGGAGAGCATCCACGCGGTGATCCGCGGCGTGACGGGCAAGGACAGGTTCGCGTCCCAAGATCGCCCCGCGTACGTTCTTTTTGAAGGAGCGCGGGGCAGGTCGATCCAGCGGGAGCTCGTGGAGCGGTGCTTCGCCGAGGACGTGTCTATCTTTACCTTCTTCGCGCGCTCCCGCGGCCGCCGCGCGCTCTATTGCGGTTTGCGGTTTTCGTACAAACCGACAGCGGTTTGCGGCCGCGGTCTTCGGGAGCGCTGCTCCGCCGCGACCGACGCGTCTGTATTCACGTTCTTCGCTGCAGCGTACCGATTCGGCACGGCGGTCTTGGACTACGAGGTGAGGTTGGCTCGGATGTCGACGCCCATATACGCACGCGTTGTGGCCTCATCCATTTTCTGCAGGTCGACTTCGTGGAGACAGTGATCGACGCGAAGCGCGAGCGCGCCGTGGTCTGGTGTAACCTACAACTTCGCCCGGGCCCGGCTCTCGTTCCGCTGCGCGCCCTGCGTGAGCTGGCCCCGCGATTCACGTTCCCGCTCGTGGTATGGCTGCGGTTCAAGAGGGAGAAACCCGGGGGCCTGGCGCTCATTTGCGAGCATGTGCGTCCCGCTGGGCCTCGCGATATCGATCGGCCCCTGTTCACGTTGGCCATGGCCCGTCCGGATCCTCACTCTTCAAGCAGGTGGACCACCACTCGCTCCTCGTCCTCCCTTGCGCCCTTGGCGGAAGCCCAAGCGCTCCCTTCCGGCTCTTCTACGCCGCGGCGGCCCTCGCGCAGCCGCTCTTCGTGAAGCTGTATGACGCCGCCCTCGACCTCCTCGAGCTCGCCCGGCCCTCGGCGCGGCCGGAGGGCCGGAGGCGCGCATGAGCCCGGTCCGCGCTCGCCCGTTCCCGTCGACTGAATTTTATATATAATTAATGCATGTCGATCTAGATCTCTTCTAGATCTAACGCCCCTTTATTTAGCTAACGGCCCCCCGTTTTGAAGCTGATGGAAGTTGGAGCCTAGCACAGCTCCCCTGAAGCTTCATTTCGCGACGTCGACGCATGTCGGCAGCTGCAGGCTATTGAGGATGCAGTCTAGATTTAGCCAGGTGCAGTCGCCCCCCTCTGAAATTTGATCTACTGTTTCTTCCGCGCATGCGCAGCTATAGATGCAGGCTTAAGGCCTAGCTATAGAGCGCAGGCTGCTCGCATGGCGCCTATCAAAGCGCTAGCTAAGGGCGCTCGCGATCGCACACGCTTAGGAGGGCGTCCAAGCCGCGTCCTTCCGTAGAGGTGTAGATCTAGACCTAGCCTGATGGCAAACATTGGCAATAATGCGCGCCTGCCACCTGGTGCTTCTGATCATGGCTTGATCATGACCCTTTCTTCAAGGGACAGCCCGCAGGGAGTCGCCAGAGAGCCGCGCCAAAAAGGCGTCCTCGGCGACTCCTCGCGCAAGGCTAATCATTGTCGGGGCCGGTATACAATGGCGGCTAGCGCTAGCGCTGCGCGCGCATGCGCATCATGTCATGCACGCTTATTCCACTTATCCAACGTTAACCTGCAGGCTGCAGCTGCCAGGCTGCATGATCACTGCGGCATTGCGGCATCGCATATCGCGCGCAAGCGTCAAGGCGGACGCCTGACGCGCGCAATAGGGCGCATAAAAACAGAGTCACGAAAATTCACATCAGCGCGTACCCCCCCAACGAAGCGGCGACCTTGCATAGCTAGCTAGCCAAGAAGGGGCCTCCGAGCCTCCCTTTCTTGCCCAGCGCCTTGGACCATGTCGGCCGCAACCAGCGGCTCCAGACCAATGCCGGCCGCAACCAGCGGAATCGTAGCCACAGACATCGGCGCCCGGCTCTCCTTCGATGCACATGTCGGCCCCGGCCGTCGGTCATCCTCTTTCGAGATCCGAAGAGGAGCTGCAGCTTTATCTGGACTCGACCGCATGACCCCGAAGACACTCGATCACGGTCCGCCGGCCTTTCGGTTGCCACCTCGCGCTTCGTGGCGCATACGTTTTCTCTGCGTCTTTCTGCTGATGAACTGCTTGTTTTCGGCTCCTTAGCGTGGGATCCAGCGGGGAAAGCCGGCAGGACAAGCGTCGAATCTTCAGGTCAGCGGGCGTTTTGGCTCTGACGCCAGACCGCTGACGCCGCGTTGGGTGTTATGCGCAGATCACCTCATTGATAAGAGCTCAAAACACTCGGTAGGATGGGAGAGTCTCCAGGTGCAGCATTCCCGCCTTCCGTCAGCAAAGAGGCGTTCGCTGATCGGCTATCCGCTTTTCCGTAGCTTCGCTCGCACTTCAGGGAGGCAGCAATCAAAATGCGCGCCGCCCTGGAAAGACAGAAGGTCGGGCTCAACGCGGATAGCACAGAATACGGCGACAACGTGCGCTTCGGCGGGGGGCTCGCGCCGCGCGTCTTTCAGCGTCCTGACGTGCGCTGCGCCGCGCAGGACTCTCACCAAGTTAGGTTAGAAGTACTGGAGGTTCGCGCCGCACCAGTCCGGAGCCCGTGCTAGCAAGCGACCGATCGCTCACTGTGGTTTCTGCGCAGGAACGCTTCAACACGCAGTCGGAGCGCGGCCTAACAGAGATTAGGGCGCATGAAGAGCTCGCAAAGCGGGTGCGCGCGCCAGTTGCGAGTTTGGCGGCCGGCCGCCCCTGCCGACCGCGCGCGGCCGCAGGGCAAGAACGCCATATCGCTGCCGCGACGTTTCTTCGGGCTACTGCCGTACCTCAAGGGCCTCTTCAGCGGGTATTGCGGTCTCTACTGGATCTGCGCCTGCTTCTCGTTCGGTGCGGGCTGCGCTGCGCTTGAAGCCCGGATCGGCGCGACGCCCCGCGCAGTTCTCTACGGACTGGATTCGGACAAGGAGGCTCTGGGGATCGCCATCGGCCTCCTCGTGCTCATCGCCGTCTGGTACCCCGCCCGCCCGCCCTCCCCGCCCCGCCCCGCCCCGCCTGAACGCGGCCGCGCAGCGACGTCACGCTCAACATCCGGCCCATCGGCGGCTCTCTCTACTCGAATATCATTCCCCAGGTCCGTGCCGCGTCGCGGGCCGGGCCGGGCCGGGCCGGGCCGGGCGGCAGCCGACGCGCGGGCGGGCGGTCGGGCGCAGTGGGCGCAGGTCGTGCGCGAGGGCGCGCGGAGCCGCGTGCACGCGGCGGAGCTCGTGCCTGGGGATTTGATCCTCCTGGAGGCGGGCGACCGAATCCCCGCCGACTGCCGCATCGTCGACTGCACCGACTTCAAGGTGCCCTTCCCCGCTCGCTCGCTCGCTCGCTCGCTCGCGCCTTCAAGCAAGGATCCTCTCGCTCGCTCCCACGCAGGTGGACATGGCCCTGTTCACGGGGATCGGGACGCCTCAGGGCCGCTGCAAGGAGTGCACGGACGACAGCCCCCTCGAGTCGAAGAACGTGGCGCTGGCCGGGACGCTGGCCGTCCAGGGCTCGGCCCGCGCCCTCGTCACCGCCACCGGCAACGACACCATCGCCGCCCGCATGGTCAGTCAGTCAGTCGCCCGCCCGCCCGCCTCCTTCTCGCTCGCTCGCTCGCTTCTCGCGCCCTCCTAACCTCTACTGCCGCTGCGACAGATCCACATGGCTCTGGACCGGCCGCAGGCGCGGAGCAGCAACAGCGACATGGCGCGCTTCCAGCGCATCGCCGGCATCTTCGCCCTCGCCGT